>JANRGW010004479.1:0-106477 GCA_024733675.1 Psilopsiagon aymara | reverse complement strand
GAATGTCAGACCAAAGCCCCAACGAAAGGCACCGAAGTCTTAAAAGCTCAAGTGTTCTCACATTACGGGTAACACCAAATGCTGGCTGTGCCACCCACGGCCACTGTCATCCATGTCAAACTTTCACTGACAACAGCTGACCTCTGACAGAAATGGAAAATTCGGAGGATTGAAAAAAGGAATTCAGAAAATTTAAAAAATAATAATAGGAAAAGAAACAACCCACCATTAAAAAGAGCGAACAAATTCATAGTGAAATTGATCACTCATGTTGACTTTATAGATTGCTTTAGTTCTTTAGCATGGATGACACTAAGACTGCTGCTGTCCACCAGCAGAACTATTGCTGATGGTGCTGGAACAGTTCACTTTAAGAAAAGTAGGGCTTCAGAAGTGTGGTGGAAATTTCCAAAATATAGACAGTCTGTTTGGATAAAGACAGGCTTTTTATACTTAATTGCTAGGCCTGGGAAGCTTGGCTGCCCTGACCACAGGCTCTGTTTGGCTACATGGGGATGGTTTCATGCTGGTGGGATCCCCCATGAATAGGGGCATTCCCCTCCCCCAGCATCACTCCTTTCTTCTTGCTGTGTGAGGGAAAAGGGAAAATATTTCCATTGGCTTTATTGCTAACACTTCAGGATTTCCTAGTTCTGGGTAAGGAATGATTTTGAGGCAGCTGGGACAAAAGAGAATCAGCAAAATCAACACAACTCCAATCAGTTAAAAAATGAACAATATTAAATATTAAAGGCAATCTTCAAGTGTTTTCTGAAAAAAAAACCCCAAAACCAACAAACCTTGCCTCTGTGGCATAAACAGGGCACATCTTAAAGGCTTTGCAGACAGAAAGGACCTTAACCCATCTGCAATCAGATATGCAGTAGACAGACTCCTGAAGGCTGTGGCATATTTACATGTAAAGAAGGTTTCCAAACTGAATTAGAATTAATTATGTATTTTCAAACATGCTTGAGTTTTTTTTGTGAAGACACCAGAGTAGGTAACACAGTTGCAAAAAACTCCAGGTTATCTAAAACTAGACCATCAGCTTCCATTTTTAGCAACAGTGATATAAATCTGAAGAAACCTCACCAACTTCAGGATAGTTGCCTTGTATTTATATGTGAATTAAAGATGTCAAATCAGTCCCTATTTTATTGCTGCACACTACTAAATGCAAATCTTTGATTCTGCAAACAAAAGCTGTACTAATGCATATGGCTGGAAACGTCGACATCAGTTCTGCGAAACAGCTACCGAGTGAGAGCTAATATTCTCAGGTAGAGAAAGGCTGCAAGTGTTTTTTGCTACCAGTCTGGTTTAATACCAGCTTGTGGACTGGGGCAGCTGAAACAGCAATTGCTCAGAATGTTTTTTAAGCCACCAATTTTTGGTTACCTCACTTATCACCATGTCAGAATATTTTCTTCAGCAAATTAGAAACTGACTTTTTCCTTATGCACTTTTCAAGTGTTCCAAATTTTCTTTCACAATGCCAAGCTGCAGTAAAATCCAGCATAATGTAAATTACTCCTTGATACATCTTTTCCTTTCTCTTTCTGGATAGAAATATAAATGCAATGAAAAATAAATGATTTTGGATGGCATTGGGGAAGAAATTGGTGTCACGGATGGAGTTTAAAAGTCAGATCACCTTGTTAATAGCTAAATAATGTATTTCCTAAGTTGGATTTTGGCTACACTAGTTTGAATGTTTGAACATTTTTTATTTTAATAAGGAGAGCTTTTTAAAGTGCTGAAACTGGGGATAAGGTAACATTATCCTGTTGGCACATTTAATAATATGTACTAATGCAGCCTGTTATTTCCAGCCCCTCTTCCCTGTCTAACATTAATGCTGCAAATCAACGTCTTTTTCAGAGTAGCAAACTGGAGCAGTAATGTGGTCATGGGAAACTGGAAATATGACCACTTGCTCTGGAAAGCAGCACACTATGAGTTTGAAGTCCTTCATGTTTACATAGTGGCCTGACTCTCAGCAACAGGTCACAGCCACAGAAACAAGAGCCGCCTGAATCATTATGTAGGGCCTGTAAACCCTGGAATGTGCCATGCTCTGCCAGCACTACCCTATAGGGTCTCAAGCAGCCTCTCTTCCCAAGACCTGGGAGAACTGCAGGTGTTTCTGACAAGACCTGTTAGGCTAACGTGACTTTGACAGAAGTCAGCTCATTAAGCTAAGAGTGAAGCTTGTCTTTAGGTATTTCAGCTGTGAAGTACTGTACAAACTCCAGGGCAAAGATGCTGCTCACAACAGAGATCCCACTAACAGCGTTTACAGCGCAAGAATTAATAAAGAATTTATTTATTTTGATGTCTTTTTTGCAAAGGAAAAAAAAAATTAAATCAGCCCTCAAATAACATAACATACTAGTCTGTGTTTCCTCTCCAAACAGAAAGACAAAATCCACCAAGTTTTATTCAATGAGTTATAGTATGTAGAACTGATTCTAAGCTGGCAGTCTTTTCTTAGCAGCTTACACCGTGGAAATGAGTGGAGTGTTACATGGTGTATTTGAATAAAAATTTCCCTTTCCTAGACTTCCCATGTAATTATTTCCTGCTTAGAAAGAAAAAGCGTGACAAGGAATTCAATACTGTCATCGAGAGCGATTCTCTTATGACAGGTGGACCCCCAGCACAGCAACACTGCAGGGCTGGTTTACCTGCAGGTTTAGCCAAGCAGCTTATGTAACCCTATGGCTGCTCATGAAAAGCTTCAACAGAAACCTTGTGAATGGCCTCAAAACCAGGTCTTGGCAGATTTGCAAAGTGCTCTTTCCAGTATCATGGCTCCTTCTAGGCAGCTCAGTAGATCCATTTTACTTCACATAGATGCTTATACCTTCTCAACTCACACATGAATCTGACTTGTTATGGTTAGCTATCAATTGGCATTTCCAAAAGCACCCATCTCCACCCACCCACAAAGTAGTCCAGGATAGCAGGGTACCTATTATACAAGCCAAACCAGTCAATCTGTTCAAGGGTGTGAAATTCTGAGCTGGCACTGACTAGTAGCAAAGAATTATTCAGAAGCACTAAAGTGTACACATTTTAAAATACATTTAACTTCTCAGTTCTTAAACTGCCTGCAAACTTTTTGAGTTGCAGAGGCTACACTGGGATGTAATTTAATAACAAGGCTGCTGTCTATAATTATAATGACTTTTTAAAATATTTTCATTTAAAGGCATAACTGTGGTGGCCTTAAAACAACCGGCAACAGTGTGTATGGCTTGACTTCAAATTCCTACACTTACATGACCAGAGATTGGGAGAGACAAGAAATCCCGACACTGTGCTGGGGCCAGATGAAGACTGTCCAATCTCATTTCCACAGTATAAGCAAAAAGGCACATTAAATTGTTTTTCATACTTGCAATTACAAGAACAAGCTAAATGCTAAGAGCCAGTCCTGAACACGCTTTTCTTCACTAATGTAATTGAAGGAAGCAGTACTCCTGATCCACTGGAATTACTTTTGCTGATGTGTGTTTGAAGAACTGAGCCATTGCAATTTAGTTCTTGGCTTTCCAAACTGTGCCTGATCCTTTCAGAAACAAAATACTTTCAAATTGTTGATGCCATCCCATTTCTTAAATAAAAATAGATAGCACTGCCATGCAAAAATAGCGGTTTTGTTGTTGCTACAGGATCCTTGTTTTTTTCCCTATAGAGTACTACCTACCACAGTTCAAGATACACTTTTCAGATGCAAAAGCTGCATCCTCATTAACAAAATGGACTAGGCTACAGCCTAATAAAACCACCTTACTTTGGACCAGCAAAGCTTTCATTAAAACTAGACAGTATTTTTGTTGCAGGGCCATAAAATATGGTCTTTGCAAAGGACTTTTTCAAACCAGTCTAGCAAAATGCATGGATACACCTCTATTGGGTTGAGTGACTTTTACATCAGGCACTAAAGCAGTGCATGCATTACATCTTCTTAATGGAGATTCACAGGTGAATAAAAGAAAAAAAAAAACAGATTTATTATAAATGGAGATGTTCTGAAAGGTTTTCTACCTATGCTAAAAAAATTACTGAGTGGAAAGTAAGTAAAGTAAGTTCTGCATGACATGTAATTCTTTGTCTTAGCCAAATCAGCCGTGTTAAGTCTGATTCTCCATAGTTTTGTCGAAGTCACCTGAAGATGTGAAATCTTAAGTGAGGGCACAAGGTCTTGAATTGCCGACAAAGACAAATCTGTAGCATGCCATTTTTAACTATGAAAAAAGTCATTATCAAACCTTTCAGACAACTGAAATAAAATATCATTTCCATTTCAATTAGCAGCATTTCCATTCTTTGTAAGGCAGATCTTTGAAGGCAATTAGTGCTAAGTTTCCTTACCAAAACTGGGTGCACTGGGACCCACAACTCCACATCAAGCTTTGCATATAGGTAATAATGATAGAACATAACAGCAGCACTCAGGACAAAGCATATCATCAGCAGACACTCTGATCCATGCCTGCAAAATAGATACAACAGTGTGAAAAAGGTAGACAGAACATAAGACATCTGTAAACAGACAGAATACATCTATGCAACTTGCCACACCTGGGGAAAAAAGGGGCGTTAAATGTAAATGTATATATAATACCCTTTTCTGAGGTCACAGGCGGATGATTTAAATTTAGTCTTCTACCACTACTTAGTACCCACTCGACTATTAACTCATAAAGACACTCCTCTGTGGGGTACTTTACTGTTTGCTGCTAAAGGATGATTTACATGGGTCGGGAGAGTACCAAATAACTGCACAAAAGGCAAAATACGTGTTCTATAATACTGACCCCCACCAGCTCTGCTGCCCACAGAGGGGCCAGTATCAGATGTAGTGACAAGCCAAGAAATTCAGTGAAGGTCAAGAAACTCAGTACTGCATTCTCCTCAATCTTCCGTCAGCTGGAAGTCAGCTAAAATACTTGTCTCTGGTCTTAAAATGGTCTGAATTCTGGCTTGGATGTATTTCCCTGAAACCACGCACTGGAGCCAAGACGGTGTCATTGAAATTGCCCTCTACACCATCATTATTAGAACCATTCCTGGGGCTGAAGCATTTTTTCCCAACAAAGCTGTTACAGCAGGGTACAAGTGGATAGATTGTCTGACAAAGCAACCCAAAGCGATGGGGTGGTGGCTGAGTTTGTGAAGAACACTGCAGCCCTTTTCTCCCCCGTCAGACGGGAGCCACAGCATCTGTAGCATCACTGAGCAGTAGAGTGGCTATCTTTATTCCCTTCACATCAGCCATAAGAACTGGGGTATATCCACAGATCTTTCCCAAAAAGTCATATGCTACTCCTCCCCTCCCCTGAACATTAAGCAGATGGACTTGGATGTCCCAGTATGGAGCTGGAGCAGCCACCAATCTAATGAACACCAGTATCACAGGGCATAATTCAGCAGCTCTGACCCCAAAACCCTCCTCCGAGCACCCTTGCAGGGCTGGAAGCACCCCATGTGCCCCACAAACACAGTCCTTCCCCCACAGCCCAAAGCACAGATGTGTTTTTACCACCTCCCAGGAGATGCATTGCAGATTCAAGCACAGCCTGCTTCATCCCTGCCGCTTTCACTGATTGAAGCCAAGGGGTATCGTCTTTTTCTGAGTACTGTCAAGACATTTAGAGGACCTGGCACCAGCAAAGCCTACCCATTGTACTAGGCTGAATAATAGGCCTGGAATTGCTTTATAAAACTGAAGAGCAGCATGCAAAACTGAAGATACTTGAAGAAGAAAGCTTCCAAAGGCATTCTTGTGAATAAGCTCCCATTTTAAGCACAATCAGGTTTCTGAGGCACCAGAGAGCCAATTAATTGTGCAAGTATCAAATAAAGACTGATAAAACAAATATACACACAAAACTCTCATGTTTTCTCCTCAAAAAAAATTGTATTTTCAAATTGTTGGTTTCTATTTCAGATCTTTTTGCTTGGTCACAGCTACTGTGCTTCAGGTGGACAGGAGGTATCTTCTTCATGGACTAAGACACTGCTTTCCATGGAAATAATTTTCAGATTTGGATAACAACAATGTTATTTCAAGATTTAAATGAATCAAGCATGAGAAATAAATTCTTGAAGCTTTGCACAAAAAAAAAAAAAAAAAGAAGCTTGATACTTTCAAGCCTCTAAAGAATCTGGGAAAACAAGCTTCACATCCAGCTTCCTTTTAAAAATATAAAGGAGTTTTTTAGTAATTACCTTGCTATTTTCCCTACCAGCACAAAACTCATGCTTTTGTTCTGCAAAGGGCATTTTCTTATACCCTACCAGTTTGCTCCTTCATACTGAAAGCATTTTCTGGATCACTTTGGGAAAGATGGAGTCCATGGCTCTCAAAATCCGCATAACTGTCAATCAATATATGACATGTCTGCAAGACGTTGATTTAATGGTCACATAATTCACTGATTTTTGACACTTAACCTGAATGAAATTCATCAGTATTTTAAATATTCCTTGAATGTGTGCAAAACTTTTCTCCAGTATGCAAAAGAACAACCTCAGATCCTTCTTTTTTTCCACACTGGACAATTCAATTAGCAGCTGCTAAGTCTGAAAAATGCCACCTTTTCCTTTTATTTCCCCTTTTCTCAACCTTTTTAATAATCATTATGATTATGAAGTCTACATTGTCCAAATGTGTATGCACAGGGGGTTCTAGTCCACAGAAAGTGCTTCTGGCCTCATTTTTCTTGGTTTGGTGGATGCCACTGAGTGAAAATGGTATTTCCTGGAAATAGATTTACAAATCTGTCTTGATTAAATCATGTAGCATATCTGATGGACAGCTCATGGCTGATAAAAGATCAGAGGTTGGTTGTCCTATACATCTGTAACTGGTAAGACAGCCATGCTGCAGAAATTTAGGTTGTCTTTGACCCTGCATTAGTTGTGTGTCTGTTTGTGTTTGTTTGTGGGCAGGGTAAGAAGAATGGGCAGACAATTATTTGACTAATTGCAACTGTTTACTGTGCATGTCTGTGTGAAGAAAACCCTGAAATGGGGTTCAAAATATATGATGCATTTTCTGTACTTATGATTAAACCTTAAAGAGCAGCACTGACAAAAAAGTGAACTGTTTGGAGAAATGAATGATTAGCTTCATTACAAAAGTCCTACAGCTCTTGAGCATAAGAAAATGGGTCACGGAGAACATCTATATGGCACACACAGGCAGACACATTTGGCAGTGGCACATTACCCCTGAACCTCAGGTGTTACTGCTTCTGAGCATCTGAAGGCTGAGGACACAGAATGACCTGAGGCTGCTCACCTAATAGATGCCCCGCATCTATTCAAGTGTTCAAGGTCAGGTAGGACAGGGCTTGGAGCAACCTGGTCTAGTGGAAGGTGTTCCTGCTCATGGCAGGGGGTAGGAACTGGATGAGCTTTCAGGTCCCTTTCAAAACAAACCATTCTATGATTTCACAGCACCAAGAAATAAACCTGGTTGGTGGTTGCTTCCTTCTCATCTGGTTCCTGCCTGGTAGCATGTTGCATGCTTCAAGACATGAAGTAAGCTATCTAGACTTGCTGGGCTGCCATAGGACTAGTGGGCACCATTAGGGTAGGGTTCATTGGTTCCAAATGGAATGAGATATCTGTCTCTTGCCACCAAGAAACTTAGATGACAAGCTTAGATGCAACACATTATCTGGTGAGAATAATCCTACCCATTGGTCTCAAAATGCCAGCAACGGCCTGGTTCCTTTTCCACTGTCCCTGTGGCTTCTGCCAGTGGAAATGAACTGTAGAAGTAAAACACCTACATAAGCCTTCTGCAGACATCTCTAGAGAGCTTCCTCCTTCTCTCTGTATTGCAGAGTACATATTCACACAAAACATGTTATGACATTTGTCCCAAAGCCTGAGAAACCTAGATTAAAGGGAAATTTGGCTTTTTCATTTGCCAGCTGTGGATAAAAATTCTTCAATGTTTTGTCTTTCACTCTTTCACTGTTTTCAAGTATGGCTGGTAAATAAATATATCCTTTTTTAGTTTGCATGCAGTTTCCCCATTATCAAGCACTATGAATGTAATGTGTTATGTCTGCCACTTCGCCTTGAATACTGAGAAAGCTAAAACCCATGATAATACTGAAATTGAAGAAAAAAAAACAATGTCAGCTGACTGGCACAGCAAAGGTCTCAAGGGGAGCTGAGTCTGCTCAAGGCTGCTTACAGGATCAGGCCTTATTTATCATAATGTATGTTTGTGTCTCAATCTTCACTCTTCATCTTCCTCTTGGTATCTAGGCACAGTGTTTTGAGCGAGAACAAAATGAGGTTGTGATCCAAAGCTCACTCATATTGCTGGAAAGGTGACAAGGGCCCAGGTGGACTTTATGTCATTTGAAGCCATATTTTCACGTCATCTTGTTGAAAGAATTAAAAAAAAAAAATATTAAAAAAATTAAAAAAACCCTCTTTGTTTAAAACTTCAGTTCTTTAAAAATTGAATTGACAGTCGAAAGGAAACAGTGCATTTATAGGTGGTTGTAATTATATCTACCTTCATTTTTGTTCCATAAACAAATTTTCCAAATTACATGGTGCTGCTTTGACCTATTTTTTCAGTTGCCTGAAAGGATAATGAAGGATCTGAAAGCCAGTGATTTTGGACTTAAAGTTTGAACTTCGAATGCATTTATTTTTAGCATACAATGTAAAGGATGCTTAAAGAAGGGGGGTAGGAGAGAAGTAAATGAAATTTCATTCCTAGGTCAGGAATGAAAAAATGTTTTGGGGAAAGCAACAAGCTCTTTTGTTTTAGCTCACTGTTTATCTTTTACTTTTTCAAGCTGCATTATTGCTCTTTCACATGAATCATTATGCAATATGATTTTCAGTCTGACCAACAAAAGCTGTTATTAGTGCTAGAATTAGTAGGATGTCACAGTCTCATCAGGCCTCATGAGTGTTCTAAATGTAACAATTAAGGTACACACGTATTAGAGACACCAAGCTAATATAAAATGAAATAATAATTATTCATTTTTAGAGCCATCTGGTTTTCTTCTCGAAGCTTGCCTCACAAGGCTGAAGATTATCTGGATATTCTTTTGATAGCCACTTGAGAAATATTTGGGATTCAGGAGACTATTCAGGAGACAGAAGACATGCTGAAGTTCTTGGAAACTATGTGTCAGCCTCAGTGGCTCCAAATGGAAAAAAGGGCTGCAAAGAAATCTGACCAACACCAAGCAACTGTTCTGAAGAATGTGGCTTAATGCTTTCAAAGTGGAGCCGGCATCCTAATGCATACAGCTGCAGCTGAAGAACACACAACAGCAGAGAGCAGACGGGTACAGGGAGAAGCACTCCCATTCCATCAATTCTGCATGAAAGATTTTCCTTTGTGAAACATCCAGATGGAAATGTTCTTCATTCTACTTGACCTTAAAGATCGCCCACTGATAGAAAGATTTACTAGCTGATAATTACAGCCCTTCATTTACGGGATTTAGGTTTTCAATCAGAGAGCCTGAGGGCAAAATATGAGCTAAACTGCTACTAAGTCCACTGTACCGGGGTACCAATCTATCTGAGACTGCAGGAGGAAAGACATGCATCGTCACCTTGAATTTCACAATTTGACATAAAAATGAGGACATCTTCCTGCAATGTAGCTTTTATTGCAGCACCTTATTTTACCCTAATGACACAAAATGCAAAACAAATATTGGTTTCTGCTTAGGGTAAGGCCCTGTTTGTTACATTTGTTGTAATTTTTATTTTAAACCTACTAATTATAAGAGACATAGGTGGTGCTGCCCATAGCTCAGGCTGCCCATGATTTCCTATAATAAAATTATTTTTTATAAAGGCGCTTACATTCTATCATCAAGTCTTAAAATACACCAAAATGCAAAAATAAAGATGAGGAGTGCATCTTTCAATTATCTCATTCTCCCCTTGGTTGCACATATTATGTCTTGTGCTAAGAATACCATAGCATAACCTCTATCTATCAAACTCCAGCCTCATTCAGTGGACCATTTTCTGCCCTTGTATTGGGCTTGTTTAAGTGAAGAAGACTTTTGGCCAAGATACTTGTTTCAGAAGTTTGTTGGAGAACATAGAAAGTGTGAAGAGAAATGATGGGCTTGTAATCAAAGACTATCAAATGCTGCGCATTAGAACAACACTTCTGCCTCTGTAGAAGCTTGTCAGGAAAAGCCACCGATAGATAGCTTCAGTTCCAAGATTTTTCTGTATCATCTTCTAGAGGCATAGACCCATTTTAGATATTTGTAATGTGCAGAGCATCACACTGAACGTGTGCAGCTGGTCACCATGAGCCAACCCAAAATCCACATTCTCCTCCCCCTCAGGCTCTTGTCTGAAACCCAGGCTTTTCAAAAGAGCTTTTAGTAGATACAAAGTGGAAATCTGAGTATGTTTAGACTAACAAAGCCTACATTAATTTATATGAGAAAATCCCCATGGGTTTGTTATAAGCTTATTTTGTTGAAATTGGCTTCTTCCCACTATTTCCACACCCAGACATGACAACAAATCTGCTGAGTCCCATGGCTTTCACATCTTACATAAAGAATCCAGGGTCAATAGGATGGAATATATGACTGTTAACTCAGGCCCAATTCCCTTGACAAAATTTTGGCTGAAGAACTGAGTTTTCCACTCTTTTTCATGTAGTTGATAGTGAGAAAAAAAAAATGGAAAAGATGACTGATGTCCTAGGTAGGGCATATGCTTCGATTTTCAAATATGGAATATTCTCAGAAGACAGTATATAGTATTTGTCTAAATTAAATTCAATATAAGGGGGGCATAAATTGCAGAGGTAAGTGGCACTAGAGGAATGGTGATAATTCACTACCATACCACTTTACAAAAGTATATCATACTTTAGACTGCAGTCTAGACAAACCTCTTCTTGAAAGATACTTCAGTAATCTCTTTCGAAGTGCATCATTTAAAGCAAGTGATATCAATTTAAGTTACAAATACAAGCTGTTCTTATCTAGAACTTAAGGTCAGCAGCAGATGTTACAAATTCCTATAGGCGCATGCCCAAAGACAAGGATGGGTTTTTTTTTTTTTTAATGGCAGAAATCTGCTAGCTATTCTTGCCTTATCTGCAACAGCTGAGCAATCTTTCAGTGCCATGAGGAGATTGAAAACTTGGCTCCTATCTAGCATGGACAAGCTTGCCTTAATCACATTGCTCTTTTACATGTGCACAAGGACATCAACATTGACAGTGCAACAGTAAAGCAGCCATTTGCTGAAAACAACTGTCAACATTGTCAAGTTTTTTGGAACCTTTTATAATGTGATTTGTGTGACAAAGCTTGTATAATTCTGTTTATCAGCTGCAGTAACAAATTTCCATAATGGAAATATATGGAAAACCACACTGGAGCTGGATTTTCTGTTACCAGCTCCTACCTGACTCTCTAAAGCAAATGGGTTAGAAAAAATTGCAAGATAAACCAACTGCAACAGCCAGAGCTTCTAGTCCCATTTAAATCATTTTTGAGAGTTTTCACAAAAAGTTGCAAAAAAATGAAGCAAAAAGATTTTGTCTTTCATTTAAAAGTCATGTTTTTTTCTAAATTCTTCATATATTTTTCTTCTTTGCTTGCCATCAAACATGTAAAGATGTGCTTGAAAAAAGAATCACCATTAAATTATAGATGGTGTTAATCGATACCTGGGATTTTTTAAAACCCAACATGAATGGCTCAAAACAGGCACAGAATAGGCAAATACTACAAGGTACATGCTAAAATGCTGCAGAGAATGGGAAAGAAACCTTATTTAGGATTAAACTAATTTAGGCTTGGGACTGGTCCCTAATCTGTGTTTATACCAGCCATGGGCAGCTCTCAGCTCTCCCAGCGTATCTTAAGACCAGTGTCTTAGCATCTGCCACTCTTCAAGTTACAGGCCTGCTAACCTGCAAATGGCTCTTGGCATCCTTGGCGCCAATATAAGTTGAGCTTATTATACTCTGCTGTCGTCTTTCCTAGGTATACATATTTTCATAAATCATAAAATCTAACAATATTAAACAGTCTACATTTTGAAAGTATATGAAATTATCTTCAACAAAGGCTTAGCACTGTTTCTGATTACTTGAAGTCCTAATTTCCATAGCTTGCCCTACAGAAGTGTTTTTTTCCTCCCTTTCAATCAACCCTTCTTCCATAAAATGGCTTGGAGAGAAGAACTGGGCATGCTTGCCCCAAACAGATCCTATCTGACTTCTCAGATACATTATGAGGACAGTTTTGCATTTACTCCTGAGATTCTCTTCAGACTGTGGGAGCTACCAGCCCCTGAACCCCTTCAATGCTCCTGTGGAATGCTCATGAATGAGTGCTCTAAACAATGGTGTTAACAACAAACTTTCTCTGTATCATCTTAATCTAGCTTCCAAAGATGCATCATATATATGTATTAGCTGTAGCCCTGTCGATGCTCTGAGCTGTTCCAATTTGTTTTTTGCACACATACTTGTAATGCCTGGGAGATATCTCAGCACATACTGTACAATTGCTGGCATTTATCTTGAATTAAAGAGAAGGGGGGCCAGAGAAGGGGGAGAGGAGGGATTGTGGGCACAGTACACATTAGGCCCAAAGAGTTTCATAACTCCCACAAGAATCTAATGCACACTGTCAAAGAGAATCGTGCCTCACAGTTAATTTGGTTGGTGGCCAGAGGCCACAAATAATTCTCTTGCCCACAGCCCAGGTTACTCAGCTGTATACTAAGGATGAAAGCCCTGGTTTCTTTAAATACTCAAAATCATGGACATGGTCTTGCTATGCAGGGGAAGATTTAAGTTATACAGACTTGTATAGGTGTTGCTCTGAGCTTACAATGTAATTTATTTTTAATTGTTCCTGAAGTTTAAGAAGAATAAAATGTTTAATCTTCATGATGACAAAAGGAAGCAGGAAAATAAAGTGACACACTTGAATGAACTGTGAGGAAATAAAGGGCACAACATGTGATAATGCCATGACTCTGTGTTACTGTGCACTTCTGGGCTGAAAAGATATGGCTTGATGGGTAATTTGTCATGCTGTGCCATAGAGAACAACAGTAAAGAGACTTCAGACAGAAGAAAATTACACAAATAGTAGGGTGGAAAGGTATAATTGAAGATGGCAAAAGACTGAAAGAAAGACATTTAAAATTACTGTACTGACCTATTAAATGCACTTGGGCGTGGATTCCTGGCCCCACAAGAAGAAGCATTAAATGACTGCAGGCTGTGACACTACTACAGGATAATGCCAATCTTACGGAGCTCTTAAGAGGATAAAAAAAAAAAATCCAGTGTTAGCTGTAAATAAAAGAAAATAAAAATCAGACCCTGTTTTTTGCTTCCATGCACAGCCTGAACAAATTTAGAACACAGGAAAATTTAACTGCGGCCAGGCTGGTACCTGGTATCCAGACCTAAGGAACCATGACTTCACCTTCTTCTCATGGGCTGCATAAGGACTCATTCTCCACCACCAGGGCACTGTGTCTGCAGACATATCTAGGGAGCTAAGCCAGGATGTGATGCTGCTCTAGCTGAGTTGTCTTCTTGCCTCACTGGAAAGAGAAATCATACCCAGAGATACCAAAAGACCCATGCTCACTTTAGAGAAGCTAGCTGCGGCAAGGTCTACCACAAATGTGTCCTTCTGTCTGCTGTTGCTCAATCTCTTGAATCCTTAGCAAAAGCTCTTGAGAGGAGTCTATTACTGACTACCCCAAGTCTCCATGAATGTGAAATACTTGTATTACCAGCTACCTTCATACATTCAGTGATGCATTCCTGTGTAACACAAAGAATACCACCAGCATGTTAATAGCTTTCTCTTTTCATCGCTTCAGGAGAGTTTTGAATTCTGCCTTCATAACAGCATGCCCTTTTATTCAAGAGAAATCACAGGCTATGTCTCTTTGTCCCCTCAGGGCTACCCATAAAACGCCAGAAAATCATACTGAAATTAGCTTCCCAAGGTTTCCTCGTGGATGCAGGATACTGGCACAACAGGGGAAGCACTGCTGGGGCCTATACAGATGCTGGGGAGGGACTCTTCATTAGGGACTGTGGTGATAGGACAGGGGGTAATGGGTTAAAACTTCAACAGGGGAAGTTTTGATTGGATATGAGGAAGAAATTCTGTACTGTAAGGGTGGTGAGGCACTGGAATGCGTTGTCCAAAGAAGCTGTGAATGCTCCATCCCTGGCAGTGTTCAAGGCTGGGCTGGACAGAGCCCCGGCTGACTTGGTTTAGTGGGAAGTGTCCCTGCCCATGGCAGGGGGGTTGGAACTAGATGATCTTAAGGTCCTTTCCAACCCAAACTATTCTATGATTGTATGACTGAACAGCTTGCCAGGTTCCTGAAGCACCCACTTTGTATGAAGCCTAAAATAAAGAGAGCCAGGGCAGCTGCAGGATGAGGCACTATCCCACTGCAGAGATATGCTAAATCATTTCTGCTACTGTACAAACATTTTGACCATAAAAATAAATTATTTAAATCATGAAACTGTAGCTAGCCTGCTGTCAAGTTAAATAAACAATGAAGCAATCCAGAGACTCCAATTGCAATTGTTGTTCCATGACCCACGCTTTTCAAAAGGCCACTTCCAGTGCATATAAGTACTAAATGAAGAGAATACTTCACTAAAATAAGTTTCTGTGTTTATCACACACCATTTGGTAATAGTCAGGGCCTTGTGTGATTCTGTGGCAATTAAATTTGCCAGAGAATCCACCCACTGCTGCAGACACACATTGCAGGATGCAGACTGTCATTTTTAAAACTAAAATGAGGGTGTATCTTTGCCATTAGCAGCAAAGAAAATCTTCCAGATGTTAACTGAAAGCAAAGTCATGCAGAGATACAAGCCCAAGTTTGCAGGCAGCCTAATGTAATGGCTCTAATAGGCATGAATCGCTATTTAAACCAGAAAACTTGATAGCCATTAAACAGTCAGTGATGCTAAGTATTCCACAGTTGCTTGGTGTCCTGATCTCTACTTCCTATTCTCATATCCTTTCCAAATTTGATAAATTTCAGCTTCTCCACATCTACTCCCCAAACCTCCCATTTATTGTGCTGACAACTCTTGGTACCAATAGTGCAGTCTGCAGTAAAAAATTAAGTCTGGCATAAAATCAATAGGATGCAGTATAAGATTAAATGCCATACGATGCTGAATTCATCACATCGTTTTGGTAAAGACTTCCTCTTTCCATTTTTTTTTTTTTTTTTTTTCAGCAGTGCCTGAAATCTCAATCTTTTGCCACAGCAAACTGCAGCAGAATTTAGGTGAAGTGGGCATCAGCACGAGATATGGTCATGAAGAAAGACTACCAAGGCATGCTAGCCATAAGTAACAGTTCTGATTCAAGCAGTTACATAAAATAGTTACACTGTGCTCATGTATCTTATCCATTTCAAAACCTGCATGCTTTACTGACATTTCCCAGACTATAGTATAGGAATATAACAGTAACTTAAGACCCAAGAGCTCAGCTGGTGTAAATTAGTGTCTGTTCAGTAGGAGCGATGCCAATTGTGTTGGCTGAGGATTGGTGAATGGAAAATGACTCGGAAAATATAGATGGAATTCTGTATAACGTTTCCTATTAGTAATCTTATGTTCAAGCATTCCCAAAGAGATGAGAAGCTGTCTCCTTGTCCTCACAAAAACAAGAGAAAACCCTCTGCTTGAGGTTTACTTGTCAGCCAGCTATAAAAATCACAGTGGATCAGTGATCATTGCCCCATTGTCTGCTCTCAAGACATAAATTATTACTAATCAACCCTGTGAAAGAAGTTAGGAAAGAGAGAGGGAGTTGACCCTTGCCAGGCTGCAATCCTTCTCTTGGCAAGGTGAAGTTCCTCACCATTCCCCTGGCACAGCTGTGTAAACAGGTAAGCTTCTGGCCTGATTTATGCAGCTGTAGCTTTAGGAAGAAATCACGGAATGAAACCTTGGACAACTCTCAAAAGAAAAAACTTCAGCTTAAAAACTGTTCTTAGCATGTAAGACGGAATACTTTATTCACTGCAAAGTAGTCTTTCATGCTGGTTTTAATAACTGAAAACAAGTTTATATAATTGACACAAAGTGGTCAGAATGCATCAGTGTCAACTCTGCTTCTTTATGGAGGCTTTGCCTTTTGTGCTATTCACGGAAGGAGGCAGGTCAGAAGCAAGAAAACTTTAACCTGAACAAATCCATCACATTACTTTAAAAATACAAATCAAATCAGAAAATAAAAACCTCACAGCTTTTTGAAATTATGAACTGCTTTTACACAGTTCCTGCCCATGGCATGGGGTTGGAACTGAATGATCTTTAAGGACTTTTCTAGAATTCTGTGATAGCAAACACTCATTCAAGGCAACCTAGAGAAAATACAGGACTTCAATTCATTTCACACTATTTTGACTACACTTGTGGGCTAAACAGAATTATTTTGCCCTTACCAGAATGGTGGAATTTTCAAAACTACTAGTTTTCATTCAAAAATGGGCAAAAGCTATCTCTAACTGGAGGTGTAAAAATTGATCTCATGGATTTATACTAAAAGTAAGATGGCTCAAATTGGCAGAATTACCCAGCAAAATAACCATATTAACCTGCAAATTCTTCCTCAGAAAGCAGCATTAACAAAATATATTCAGTAGCCTGAGGTTTCAGTCCCATCTTCATTTTCTCTACAGCATTCCAACTCCCTCTCTCGAGCCGCGACATAGCCTTCACCCAGAACATTTGCAGGAGGAAAGATAAGTTGAAGTTATTTCTTTCCTGAAAAGGATGTCCTATTATATTTCATAACCTGTGTTTTCAGGGATAGAGAACAGATCACTGAAACTCTAGCTATGCTTATATGTTTTCAGTAGCTCTCAGTTTGCATTTGCTGGACCAAGTGGGTCAAACACTTGGCTCTGTCCTCCCTAATTCATCAGTGGCAAAAGCAAGCATGTCTAAGCCATGCTTCAGCAGACCTAACTTGCATTGGATAGTTTCACTCTCACCCCACCAGCTCCATACTACTCCACCTGGCTGAGATACAGGAATTATGACTGCTGTGCCACCTAGCATGTTGATGGGTACGTAAACCAGGAGAAGAAAGTCCATTCCAGGCTTAGTTGCCAACTTCTGTCACCGTAGCCTAGAAGACTGCTAGCAAAGCAGCAGACCACTTGTTTTATCCAGCTCACAAAATACCTGGATTTCACTGACAATGGAATTACACTGCTCTCCACATGAACAATGATCACCTGCAGGTATGGAAATTTCCCTGTGTGATTAGTCACTTTTTGATGCTGTCCTGGGAGATGGCACCCTCTTTACACCACTACTGAAGATACACACACATAGATTTAGTATAGAATCATAGAATGGTTTGTGTTGGAAGAAACCTTAAAGCTCATTCAGTTCCAAGCCCCTGCCACAGGCAGACACCTTCCACTACACCAGGTTGCTTCAAGCCCTGGCCAACCTGGCCTTGAACACTGCCAGGGATAGGGCAGCTGCAGCTTCTTTGGGCACCCTGTGCCAGGGCCTCAGCACCCTCACAGGGAAGAACTTCTGCCTAAAATCTCATCTCAGTCTCCCCTCTGTCAGTTTAAAGCCATTCTCCCTTATTCTGCTGTGACCAAAAAATCCCCTCCCCCATTAACTCATTCCCTTAGTCTCATGCACTGGGAGATAAAGAAGTGGCTGGTGCTGGTTGTCTTCCATATGCTTCCCATTTTTTCATTCTGACAATGCCTTCATCTCGCTGAAGAAAAACCCCTCTGGCACAATGGAGCTGTGCAACTCTATCACCAACATACATCTTATTTCCTCCTGACATTTTGGCGACGGTTGTGGCTAAGCCTGAAACAAGATGAAATGAGTATTCTTCAAGTGTGTCATTCTTTCCCTGAAACCAAAGCCAGAACACTCTTCCCTACACTCTGTATAATCTGTACTGCATTTCTACAAACACTCCTGCAAGACAAGGGCAAGTTTTCTACTTCCATTTGTAATCTGAACCTGAACATATCCAAACCACATTGTTCTTTAGGACCATTGTCAGGAAAGGCGACCTAGGAAGATGCACCTTGTGAACCCTATGACTGCAAGTGTTGATAAGGGAAAGGAAGAAGCTGTCTATGCTCCAATTACCCTAACAGACTGCAAGGGCCCTGATAAGCTGCCCTCAGGGCTCCCCCACACCATGCCCCCAGACCCAGTGGCTCCATTTAAGCTCAGCCCATGTCCTTAATTAACCAGAACTATGTTTTAAGTGTAATAGTCTCCCAGTGGCCAGCAGACCTTTACTGTGAGTAGCTGTCTCTTGGATAAACCCCTGTTTTATCGTAGTTTTATCACCAGCCCCATCTTTGCTCTGTCCTCTGGATGGACTAAGGTGCTCATCTCCAGTCCTGTCTCAGATCCAACCCCTGTTTATCCTGGCTGTGCTCTATGGGTGATCCCTGCACCTGACCAATTACTTCACCCTATGCAGACTGTGTAGAGTAATTGCAGCCTTCATCCTGGGCCATATGACATTCCCTTAAATTCTTAGAGCAGCTCTGTATATACTTACCTCATCAGAAAGCTGGAAGCGTTAACGGGCAGGCAATATTTACCCAAAGCATTAAATGACCAAGTGAGATGCTTGCAGTAAGCACCCCAAATCTCCATTTTACGTGCCTTCTCTGATGTATTTCAAATGTTGTAAATACCATTATAACCACTCCAGCTTCATGGCAGCTGATGTGCTATACATGTTTAAGAGGATCATATCAATTAACTACGTTATCTATAATGCTGTGCCTGCAATTACTACTACTTCACAACTTATCATTAATGCATTTGACAGGGGTTTTTGAAAGTAACATTTATTTAGAGGTTAATCAAAATTTCTAAGACTGCCATTTATTATAATCTGATTTTGGATAATTGTCCAAATCAGTGGCTCTTAGAGGCAGCAGTTTTGTCTGAGTCTCAATGAAAACGGTACATTAATGCCAGAAAACAACAGTGGATTAGAATTACATTTCTGTACATGTAAGCAGCTACTGCAAAACTCAGTTCTTCTGAGTGCAGGAATTTTTTTGTCTCGAATTTTTTCTATCTAATAGCTGGAAGGCTGGACAACGCTCAAAGCCATACTAAGAGCTGGGAGGATAGGACACAGAGAGGAAGCCAAGGTGAGGTTAGTTCCCTGTGTCATTCCAAGAAGCAGGGAAAAGAAATATAGAGAGAAGTAACAACCTACATATTCATTCTTTTGCACTAGAAATTGTGGCCAACCAGGTAATGAGTGGACAGCAGTTGGTGCATCTGCCAATACACAATGCAAAATTTAGTGTGCACCTTTGCAAGCCCTCAGGCTCTGCGATAATATAAAGTCCAGTGCTTAAAGTACCACACAATTCTAAGTTGGCTCTATGCACATAGACATGCCAACAGCTTTTATTCACTTCCTCTCCTTCTTTGGTGCCAGATTCTCCCCTCAACTCTCAGACAAGCAGACAGAACCTGCTATTTTCTTGGTGAATTTTTATTTGGCAGGTATCCTACCTGAGCAGGAGGCAGCTACATTCCTAAGACAGTCCCTTCTTCTATTATTCCAAAGCCTGTAGGTGATAGAGATTCGCAGCGAAACAATTCTACATGTTTTCTTAACTTATGATATCCAAGATATCCCTCCTCTTGTTCAAGTAGCTGCTTTATAACTCTAGAAAATCCTCGATAAAGCACATACATACCCAAAAAGGATAACTCCAAAGCTGAATGGTTGAAATATGGCAACTCACAAATAATGGAGAATCTCAGTGAGAAAGGTTAGGCAACATTGTGTATGGTTTTCGTACCAGGTCCACCTAAAATAATAGCTTCCATATCAACTATTCAGATAGTATGAAAGGCTTAAAACAAGAAGAAGGACCATTAACTGGTTTATTAGTAAGCATCTTTTGTAGACATCTGGACAAATGCAAGATAAATTTCTACTTTATTAAACAAAACATATTTACAGAAGTGGAGTTTGGGAGACAACAGGAAAATAAAAAAATGGTTTGCAGGAACAGGAGCTGAATCATTTCTACATGAAACTGTGAATGTTCAGCAAAACCCTTTATTCTGCTGATCCTTTCCAATGTTTATTATAAATACTCCTTTTCAAATAATTAATTTGACAATACACCATATTGCTGATTTGTGCTAAAATGTTTTAGTTATAAAAGCTTGTAACATTTCGAGGTTTTCAGTTTTGCTGTTAGATACTGCCTATGAATCATTCCCTATCATATTTATATTTCAATTCTTGGGCAATACTGGCAATTAGTATGTAAAACAGTTATACAAACCAGCAGATCAGTCTGTAATAAATCACATTTTGGCAGAGAAGGTCACCATTAATTTATTGCTTTAAAGTAACTTACAACCACTGTAACTGTTCTGCAGTAAACATTCCTCGGGGAGCTCTCCTCTCTTTCATCTGTTGACAGAATCCTGGTGCACATTTAAACTAACTGCATATAAGTACCTGAGTTGTACCAGACTGTTGACACTGCTTTCCCTCCTTCAGGGCAGCGCTGTGGATCAATTCATATGGACCCCAGAACTGCTATTTGGTTTTCTAGCCTTGATAAATATCTCATAAGACAGGTTTGTTCTGAGTTAGGTATTTGTAGTTCCTGGACCAGGCCTTCTTACGGAATCAGCTTGTCATCTAACACTTGTTTATGAGCCTAGTGTGACAGAGGCAGCGCTACAGCCCTGCATGAAATGCCAAGCTTTGGCCTTACCATGTCACCTCATCCCTTCCTCCCTGTGTGCTTTGCATATTATATTACACCAGCACAAGAACACTGGCTACCCAGTATTCTTGAATGTGTCAGAAATTACTTCCTTTGCCTACATTAGTGACTTTTCCCAATAGTTTCTTTCAAACATTTTAAACAAAATCTAGAGGTAGAGGGATTTGAAGTGCTTGTATATACAGCTCTCCCAAGCACAGTATATTTCAGCAGCACCAGTAACTCACTGCAAGGTCAGATTCTGCTCTCCCATTCATCTGGCCACCCTTCTCTTCAATGGTTTAAATTTCCCTTTTTGAAAAGTAGCCATCATGTTTAGGACATTAAAATGAATGGACAAGTAGAGAATTCCAGACTGGTTTGTGTTGGAAAGGACCTTAAAGCTCATCCAGTTCCAACCTCCTGACACCAAAAGGGACACCATCCACAAGACCAGGTTGCTCCACGCCCCATCCAACCTGGCCTTGAACACTGCCAGGGAAGGGGCAGACAGAGCTTCTCTGAGCAACCTGTGCAGGCTCTCACCTATTCCAGTTTTCCTCTATTCCCCAGTCTTAGAGACATGCTTTTGCTACAAAAGGTTGGATCAGATGATCCTTGAGGTCCCTTCCAAGCCAGTATTCTATGATCCTAAGATTACCTTTCTTCCTGCCTTCAGCTGCATAAACATGCCATATTATATTTCTGCATCACAGTGCGCATCTCCCTGTGGCTACATAGAGCCACTGCCACAAACAGAATTATTTCTATTTAAACACCATCTTTTCATTCTGGCCCCTTCTCTACCTCCTATCTCATTCTGTATTTACTCCATTCTCTTTCTTAACTTATGGACCTAT
The DNA here is from genome assembly GCA_024733675.1 of Psilopsiagon aymara. NCBI lineage: Eukaryota > Metazoa > Chordata > Aves > Psittaciformes > Psittacidae > Psilopsiagon > Psilopsiagon aymara. The sequence goes on along the minus strand of JANRGW010004479.1, from coordinate 84,776 downwards.
ATATTTCTGAACTTCTATTGTGCAAATTGTTTCCTAAATAAAGTTTGGGATGTGGCTCCCCACCACTGCTAACAGACAGATTATGTACCTTAATGCTGTCTTACAACCTTCCCTCAATGAGAACTGTTCAGAATGCTGCAGCTAAGCTAAACTTTCACAGACCACACCTCCATGGCCTATATAACTCTCAATTTACTTTCTCTTCAGGAAGAAAATCCTAGCTCCTCTTCTCTATTATGAATAACATTGCCCTCCCTTTCACTTGCCACATGTGCATTTACATTCTTTTTGCTTTGGGGCTTTGCACAATAATACAGGGAAAACACATGTATCCTCACATACATATATTTAGTGCTGTATGCACATATCTGAGTACAATGATGAGCAGGAGAGGTTGCTATGCTCTATCACTTTGCTGTTGTAACTGCCTATTTCCCTTCTGACAACTGGCTGCTCCTACCAGTGGGAGTGGATTCTGTGTTTTCACCCTTTTGCCAAGGCTGAGTTTGAGCCATCTTTGTTGTGCACAAGTTCTTCAAAGGCAACTGCTTTTTAGCCAGTCAGATTTCTTTCTCAGTCCTTTTCAGCTGGTAGTGTTTCAAGCATGGGATGGTCAGAATTTAGGACCTGTATTTGCTCTGATGGCTCCAAAATAACAGGATGTGCTCCTCTGAGAATTCCTTGTCTACGTTTTAGCCTACTGATGATCTTTAAAAGCCTTCAAACAATGCAGCAATACTTCCTACACCTTTACTGTATTCTTAAACATTTTCCTATTTTTTTTACCCCTCTAACTTGTATTTGATCTATAAATTCAAAAAGCATGCAATGAGCCTTTATGTTTGTGAAGTATATGTAACTTGATGGAGCTATAAAAGTGGTCTGTGGAAAACTAAAATAGTAATAATAAGTTGGGCATATGATGATCTAGAGTTGTATAATATGCCCATTATCATACGATCTGTGCAGTTTTGTCATAGCTTTTTAGCACCTGAAAAACTGAATATAGGCCAAATGTTTTATCTCTATTTTACGTGATGGAGAAGGAAGACAGATTTTATCTGCAATATGCTCAGGCTGACTTTCTAGCATTTTGGAAGTGATTCTTTAACAAATGCTTGGGGGAAAAAAAAAAAAAGAAAAAAAAAAAAAAGACATCTTGGATTAAAAGCTAAAAATCATGGAGAACATATTACTTAGATGAAGATTTATGTGCTCAAGTGATACCAATACTAATTTTCCTCACCTCTTTCTTTCCCAAGATCCGTGGCTAGGAAGGATCAGATTTTTTGACTGTTATATTGTGGCAACAGGGCAAATCTTGTGTGTCAAGCCCAGCCTTCACTGTATGTCACAGGGCTGCCATTAGAGTAGGTAACCAAAATGTCATTTGTTAGGATGGTGAGTAAGATCAGAGCTTCCTTGTCCACATCAGACAGCTGAGCTAAGGCTAGTCTCTACTTCCCCAGTTAAAACTCCAGCAACCTTGACCTTGTAGCAAGGATAGGCACATGATGGAAGGGAAACGTGCAAAATTGTCATGTGCACTGCATCCTTCCCCGGAGGCTGAAAGTTTCACCCCTCTGATATGCTTAGCTGGCTCAGAGTACAAGTTCTTGAGAGCAATCACAATCCTAGGTCTCATGTGGCAATCTGCAGAAGAAATAGCCCAGCTCACGGGTGGAGCACCCACTGAAGCTCCCACAGGAAGTCAACCAGGTTCAACTGGCCCTCATCACGATCATACTTCCTAAATAAAATCTTTACACATTTACAAATGCATTTCTAAACAAAAGTATAAACCTGGTGTAGATAATTTGGCAACAACTCTCATTAGGTAGCGAAGTTTCACAGTGCTGCTGCAGGGGCTGTTACAGCCTAATCAGTGGAGAGATCGCTGGTGCCATCTGCACTCAGCAGGGACCATGTCCTCAAGAGAGAGGGCGGCAAATAAAAACAGTAACAGCAGTAAATGAAAATAATATGCAGCGACACAAACATAGCAAACCAAGACTTTAAACTAGCTGGATTTCAGTGAAAGCTACTGGATCCTTCCAGACATAAACAAGTTTTTTTTTGATGGCAATTGTAATTAGCAGGTGTTTTTGTATTACAGCCAGGCCCAGGTGAAATAGTGTTTTCCACCAACAAAATTAAGACAGGATTTTTAAGAAATACAGAATGTTAACTAACAAATAGCAATCACTTGTTTTCAGTCTGTAAATCAAACTGCATTAAAACTGCGCATCAGCTGTACCAATTAATAAATGGAATTCCAGGAGTCTTGCAATTGAGCCAAGGCAACTCTGAAATAACTACACTTGTTCTGCAAAAAGATCTCCATAATGGTAGTATTGAATATAAATGCAGTTCATGCCTATACTTCTTTCTCTGCATGGAAATACAGAGACAGAAAATCCTTTATTTCTGTTGATTCTTTGCATTGGAATTTTAAGTAGCAGGGCCGACAGATCTTAATCAGAAAATTATGATTTATTTCTGCACTAAAGCATCTCCTGCAATTCTCATCCTTTGGTTTGGTTTCAAGACAGTCGTCAAGCCCTTAACTTCTGTGACCTATTAAACAGTGACAGCGGTGTGTATGCCTATTGCCTAAAGAATATAGCTTGATTTCTTTGCATTGTTTTATATTTCTCAGAAAGACAAAAATAACAGACTAGTTTTATGCAATTAGAGCAGCCCCTAAGTCTGATGGTAATATGAACTACAATTGTTGTTTTTCAAAGTAATGGATCATCAAAAACTTCAGAATTTCATTCATCAAGACTTCAAGAACATTATTTTTAATATAAGAATGAGAGCTGATAGGACGGTGGAAATTATCAAATATGGTGAAAACTTAAGATCTTTATTACGACAGATACACACCCCAAGAACCAACTTTCCACAAAGTACCACCCATATAATTATTAAATAAAAACACTTACTTATTCAGCATTCAGCTTTTAAATCCTGAATAAGAGAAGTACATATTGAGAAAGAGGCACTTAAAATGTTTCCATAGTTACAGGATGATGCCAATCAGGTCCATGTTTTTATCTGAAAGGGTGCCCCTGCAGAGACATACAGCTTGGTGAGTGGTTGTTTATACAAGTAAGCAAATAGGAACCTTGTTTATTTTACAAAGAGCTCCTGACCCACACTTTTTCCCATCATTTTTTTAGAAGGAACATTTTGCTCCTTTTAAACAGCATATTGTAGTAAAATACACACTTTTGAAATTTTTTGAAAGTTGTTTTTGAGTTTATGACACAGTTTTTGAGCAGAGAATGGAGTACTTAGGCATGCTTATTACCAATCCTGGCAAATCTGTGATGGTGACTCTTTTCCTTAACTCTTTAACTCTGAGTGAAGACATATTGGTGCAAATTATATCCTTCTATTTCAATCACCACAAGCCACTTCAAGGAAGGGAATAAAAAAAAATAAAATACAAGGGGCAGATATAAACGATAAAATACCCTTACCTTACTCCAACAAGGATAAGAACACCAAGTTTTGATCGCTTCAGAAGAGTCTCTTTTTACTTTAGATCCCATTTAAGATGTTGTTGGTTCCTAGATTCCCACCACGTAAGTACTACGAACATGCAATTTTGACATCCAGTCTCTCAACACTGCATGCTTTCTAATTTTGGGAATGAGACTAATACCTCCTATTTGAGAAGCTTTAGTCTTCTACTATTACTTTGGATAAAAAAGCACAATGACTTAGTGAAAAGAAACGCAATCAACTTTAATACTTAACACAGTTTAATAATCTAAACTGAAATATGTGGGTGCTGTATTTCCATTAAAAAAAAAAAAAAAAGTTTCTTTCCAGACATAATTAATAGAACAAAACCCTGTCTTGTTCAGAGTTTATTCTTGGAATACTGTAATTTTAACATCTATGCAAAGGAGGAAAGTTTTTTTGCCACATGCAAGCAATTTGGCCTTCCTTCTTTTCAAAGAAGCGATTCCTGGATAAGATGATCCGAGTTGCTATTTTCCACTTGAACCCGCAGCGTGCTTTGAAGGGGGGACGGCAATGCTGTGTCCGCTTGCCAGCGCTGACAAAGGTCTGCTTGTCAGTGATACCTTTTACAGCTAAATTTACTCAGGACTGACAGAGGCAGGTGCCCCCTTGGCCTGCCAGACACTTGTGCACCCACATCACGCAGCCTACAGGTCAACATCCAAAGGAGAAAAAGCCCGGGGCTGCAGAGCAGAGGGTGAGTGAGGCAAATACAACCCAAACTGGGGGGCTTCTCTTCAAAGCCAGCTGGTCTGGCTTTATTCTACGGGAATTTTTTTTACCTGCCCGTTTGATCAAGAAGCCCTCAGCAGGTGCTGACGGGTACAACTTCCTGGAGAAGCAGAAGAAGGGCACTGGTGAGTTTTAATAGAGAAAAACATTAAAATAATGATTCTAAAGTCTTTGGAGTCATTTTGCTTGCTGCAGCACTGGGTGGCTCAGTTCCGCACTTGCAAAGCTGTCTTCAAGAGAAAGCAGATAAGCTTTGTAGCATGCTTCGCATTTTGTTTGATACAGTGCTTGATTTTAGCTTCTGTTGCCAAGAAAAGTTTCTTGAAAGTGACTGGGTATTTATAGTCAGTTTCTGTCTAAATGTTTCTATGAATCTGAATAGGAAGAACATGCAGGAACACCAGAATCCAGGCAGCACTGGGGTGTATGTACTCTGTGCCCCCTGCACCTGCCTCCTTTAAAATAAATTAGTTATCCTGGTGATTTCAAAAAAATAGAAGGGATGTGTTGTCTGTAGAGTGCTTCCAGTATCTGGAGCTTCAGTGGATGTTTCTGATCCTCACAAACTCCTTCTTGAACATTATCATTAGTTTGTGAGACATAAGTGAGGTGAACAATGTTTAGAACATTTTAGAAGTCTTGGTAATCAAAGGATTATAACACAAAACTGCTGGCCTTCTGCTGAAATGAAAAGGTAAATTACAAAACAGAGGCTGCATGAAAAAACTGCTTGGCACGATGCTGTTCAAACATATCATGGATTTACACAATCTTCCTTATTGTAAAACCACAAATTATGCCCGTGTATTTTCTTATTTGCGTAAGAGCTGGGAAACTAGATGAAGGGGATAAAAAGATTTATTTCTCTAGCACAATAAGATTTCAATTAATGTGAAAATGTAGGAAAATGTGACCACATGTTAAAATAAATATTTTGGAGAGGAGAAAAGCATTTTATTACAATTTCTATTTCAAGAACTCATTCTTTTAACAATGTTTCACAGTATTCATTGCAAATTGTTGTGTTAAATTGAGAACATTTATTTAAGCAAGTAAACAGACAGAAAACTTGACCATAAGAATCCTTTTGAGTAAACAGATTCCATATTCACAATTCACATGCACACCACAGAAGACACTAATGGGAGAAAGAAAGGAATCGTACGTCAGTATACAGTTACACTATTTCTGTAGCGGTATTCCCCATTTGTCAAAATAGGTGATTTAGCTGCAATGGACAGAGCTAAGATTTGGCTAAATAATAATACCTGAGGCCCTTTTAAACATCCCTGATCTGTGATTTTTTTCCAGCTAGGGTACTTGGTGTGGGACCAGGACAGCTGATGGGGAAATCTGACAACAGAGAGGTAGATCAGGGCTCAATCTTCATCCACTTTCTTCATTTTGGGAGATGGCAAAAGCGCAGCAGAGATTATTTTTGTTTCTGGAATGTGATGCATGAAAATAATCACTATTTTGTCTGCAGCAAGAATATCCTACTGTATGTGAGAGTACAAAGGCAGTAGAATAAACATAACTAGCCAAAGCATAAAACTCTGAATATGAGATATACTTTCTTGGATGAAGTATGAAACATAAAACAAAACATCAAAACTAGAGCTGCCTTTAAACTGAAGCAATGCCTGTAAAACTTAGCTGTTTCATGCATAATGTTTGTAATGTATGGAAACCAAATCCCCTGAACAGTCATTAAAACCAAGCAGTGTTAAATCCGAACACAGTAAATAGTAATGGCAATTCCTAGAGTTAACTAGACATTGTACATGCTACACTAACCAAGAAAAACATACAGCCTTTGGGTTAGAGCCTTTAATTCTGTGTACTGTTAAGTTTGTCAGCATTTTACTGTATTGATTTTAAAGGTTCAGAAACAGTAATTAATGTGACAAACTCCTGGATAATTTCATGAAATTCCAATTAAGTTTGTCTATTTCACTGCATTTGAGGAAAAAAGTATTTGTAAAATAAAACTTCAGCACAGAATCTTTTGCTTTTCTAGAAAAAGTCTGTTTAATGTTGCAAAAGGTGGAGTTTACACCCTAGACAGATACCATTAAATTTAAATGAGTGCCTTTTATTGGTCTTTCTGGTTCTTATCTTCCTCATCATCAGACTCAAGCACATTAAGTGAAATTCTAAAATATTTCTATTATCAATTAAATACTGAGAGTTTAAGAAAGAGGAAACACTTATTTAGCTCACTGAAACTTTACTGCTATTTCAATTAGAAACAGAATCAGCCTTAAAATGCCTGGTACACTCACTTACTTCAGTACCAACTCTTCCCCATCAACTTAGAGCTCTGTTGTGTATTGCAAACTGGGGCAGCTTATTCTACAGCTATCTTTTTATCTTCTTTTTTTTTATTTTGAAAAGGCTCAGCTTTTAACCACATGTTTGTCTTTTCCAATAAACCCAAGCTTTAGTGTCAGGAAGACATCTATATTATTTATTCCATAGTGCGTGTAAATATAAAATGGGATTTAACCACAAAGCTTTGGCAGAAATTGCAATTTAGTTACTCTGTTGTGTGTTCTTCAAAAGCTAATTCAAGGCTTTCCATACAGTGCATATAGCGTTACACGGTACTTTCAAAGCATACCGTGCCTTCTCCTCCTTTTAATGGTGAAAACTGAACACTTTCCACTGAAGTAAATGAAGTTGTATTTACAAGCTAGATAAGACGATGAACTGCATGATAAAAAAGGAGAGGGGAAGTAGGATTGTTGCCTTAATTTCTGCTTCATATATGAGCATTTAAAACATGCAAATTTTCCACTTTATATTTCTATTATATATGTGAAGTGTGTGTGCATATATCTATACAAAACCTGTGTATATGAAGTGTGTTTGTACACACATATAAGTATGCATAGGCACACTTCAGATTTGTATTTTCTTTCCCCTCAGTAGAGTAAGCAAAATCTTATTCTACAAAAATATATACAACTTTCTTAATGTTAATTAATTAATCCAAAAATCCACTGGTTATCAGTCTGAGGCCATCTCCCTGGAAATCAAATTCTGCTTCCCACCCCTGCACCCCACTGCATCCCATTCCAATGTGCCAACACTGACAGCATTCCCATACCACTCCCCACAGCTGCTTGCAGCTCCTCCCTTGTACCCCATTCCAAAAATGCTGTTGCACTGTACAGTTTGCCACATACAAGGTAATGTGGACAGGCTTTGCAGCATAACCCCTATCACAATGTAAAGGCACACCAACCGAGCCATCTTCCCCATCCAAAGTAATAACAATTTATTGCGCAGTCAAACTGAGATTTGTTCTCATGAAAGCAATTAGGATGAGGCAAGTTCTGAACAAACCACTTAAGAAATTCTCAATGAAGACAAAAGCAACAGTGCAATGCATGTACAACTCTAAAAGGACTGGATTCTAAATCAAGTTCAATAAATACATCTTACAGAGGATAAATATCTAAATTTAAGCTACCAGTTTGCTGGAAGCTTGTAAAATATCTGCCCAGAATGAATGAAACAGCAATTACTGCTTCGTTCATAAATGTACAATATTGCTGGTTCTACATAAATACTTAAAAGTTGTGCTCTCAGCATATGAAGTTCAATTTAATGCACTGTACCCTAAAACACGACAGCACCTGTCAGAGCAAAAAATTAAAAGGCTGGAAAGCATGATAACCAGCTGCTACGGATTAATGCAGCAAAACATACCCTTCTGCACCTGGGTTGTCTGGGGTTTCGTTTGAGTTCTCTTAATAACAAAAAAGCTCACCCCTAGTAACTTTCATCTCCCCCTGCTTTCTTTTATTTACCAGTAATGATACAGAAGTATATAAAAACAGCCATTCCTATCGTTTTTGCTATAGATATCTGCAGTATTCATTCTTTTTCTTTCTTTGTTTTCTTAATTGGCAGAATACTCTCTATCCAATGTAACTATATACAAGTAGTCCTTTACCCATTATTAATCCATCTCCTGAGTTTTAAATTATTGTAGAAGAATGCTTGGTAGCAACAAATTAATATTGTGTGAAATAATTATAAAAATGAGTGAAGAGTTGACTGATGTTGAGAAAAACAGAAGAGTGTGAAATAATCTACTTGTATTATCAGGAGATAGCTACTAACCTTGGAAAGATATTGCTGTCCATTTAATTATGTGCCCTTGCAGTAACTGATTTCATTAACCATTCAGTCCTCAACCACTATGATTTTGATAGCACTTTAGATCCTAGACACATATAACCTCACAGAAATGAGATTCTGGATTGTAGTCTTTCTCCAAAATATGAGGGAATTGGCTCCCATCCAGGAAAAAGAAGCGCTTGTTCCTTTGCTCCTGGGAGAAATCAGAACTGCTGGGTTCAATCTGCAAAAAATGTGAGAACTCACTGAATCCCACTTTAATCCAGAAATTCTTAACCTGCCTGTCCCCATTAGCAACAGTCCTCCTTAAATTATTTCTACCCATATACCTTTTGCCCCATCTGAGTACCTCGACCCCAAAAGACCGTTTGGTTTCACTTATGAGCTAGAAAATCTCTGAACTCTGTTCCAAATATGTACCCGTTCTCCAGCCCTTGCTCCTGTAGCTGAGCCACAGCTAAAGAACAAGCAAATCCAGAGATACTAGTGGAAAGGGGCTTTCCTACAAAGACCCTCAGACTTCTAGATCTAAAAGGTAAAGGCAAATGCTAGTGCCATAATAACTTAATTTATTCAAGAGTTACTGAGAGCTTAAAAATTGAAATGTTAACTACATAGTTAGTGGGTTAATTCCAGAGGTTTCAAGATGTATTTGACTGGAGATTAAATGGTTAATAAAAAAAGAAACTGAAGTTGTCTCTGTAGGGTCCTTACTTGGCAAACAAAAATAATAACCCTCAATTTCGGAAACTTCTCTGATTTAGTAACCAGGTTTCTTCTCCTTTAACCATGTCAGGATTAGCTATCTGCAAAGTCATTGCTAAAAACAGATTTCGCTGATCTCATTGGTGCAGGCTGTTATGGGAACTTAAATCTGACCATCTCATGCAGAAGCTGCGCAAAGATGCTCAAACTAGATCAGATGATAGCAACAGCAACTTCAGATGAAGTATGTCTAAACCAAAACACGTACCAAAACAGGACCTCTGAGGGTTAGTTTCCTTTTAACCTCAATAATGCCAACTTTTTCAAGCACTTCCACGGGAAGAGTTACAACCAATGACATCACAGTTGGAGGCTCATGGAAGTTCTAATATAGATGAACATAAGTGGCACAAGCACATCTAAACGCTGACCCAACTATTGTGCAATTACGTTTTATCACCACAGAGGTTACAAGGTTGTCTTCACTTATCAACAAGAGCTGTCAACCTTCAAAAGACCTCTCTAAAACATCTATTAAAAGTTTTAATTATTGGTTTGATAATAGAAGTATTAGTATTACAGCAGCACCCAGAAGGCATATTTATGGATCAATGCTTGTATTTGGAGCTGTTAAAATGCAGAACAAAGACATGAATTTAGTACTGAAGAGCTTATAAACACAAAACCAGTGCACTTGCTTGAAATGTCCAGGGAATAGCCTATTACTTCTTGATATTTGCATGCAAGCATATCTCCATCAAAGTTTTCCAGCAATACCTTTATTCCTTTAATTGATGTACTGATCCATTGCTATCGCATTCTGTACTCAATATATGCTGCAAATACCATACAGCATACTCTGTTACAACAGGCAGGATGATTGACCTTTAAAATTTGCATATCATTCACTCTAAATTTGGTTCCAGAATGTGGTATGCAATCTGAAATAGAGGAAAATTGTCAGAGAAACAGCCACAAAGCTGGGTGCTTATCTAAAATATATCTTGAAGTCTAGTCTGGAAAACTCCTGAGAATTGGGTTTAAGGAAAACCAAAAAATAAAACCAGCCTTTAATGTGGTACATCAGAATCCCTATCTGCAACCAGGACGGTGATCCACAGTGGCCTTCAAAACAAGGAGGTGAAGTTGACCAACCTTTTCCTACCCTTGGAACACTTTTAATTTGAATTTTGTTTGAATTGTGGCTAAGGGTCTATCCAAAACAAACCTCAGCTTTGCCTGGTACAGATACAGATGCTGATCTAAATTACAGCAGCTGCAGAATACTTAATTAAGCCTTTTCTGGCCATCTATGTCTGTCTGTTTCTGCATCACATCATCATGCAGTGTAGAATAGACAAATGCTTGAGTGTCACACATTAAGCAAGGAGAATCAATCATATTTTTTGTTTTGGGTTGTGCATTTTTTTGGCAAAATATCTGAAAATATCACAATACTTTACTCAGGCAATTTCATTTCAGGAAAAGAGAAGGAATGCATAGTCTAAAAGAAAAACAGCCTCTCCAAACCTATCCCTAAAGCACAAGGGATCACAGGAGATTCTGTGATAATCATATGAACACGTAAATGTGACAGCAAGAATGAGAAAGGTGGTTCTTACTCAAAATACTAGTGCCAGACCTTAATTTCTGGGAAACTTTCCTCTTGAAGAGAAGTATGGGGAAACTTCTTTTGAAATGACCCACTAACAGTGAAGAGGTTTAAACCTCCTAAAGATGCATAAATTAACAATGAAATACAAAGTTATCTTCCCTTACATCAACTGTAGATGTTGTGTGAAATACTAGAAGACATAAAGATTTTAAAGATGGGGACTGCCAGTGCAGTACTTTGTGGTTGGTCTGATCCCTTCTGTGAATTCAAGTTGCCCCACAGCTGCTTTGATTTAGTCTCTGTTTGGACATAGGCCTTTCAGAGAACAGACACCAAAACACAGCACTTCTCCCTCCCGCATGCTCTTCTGTCTTAGAGACTGAGCTGAACAATAAATATGTTGCACTTTTTGAGTGAAGGCTGCTTAAATATCTAGGTAGACTTCAATCACAGTTGTATTAAACCATAGCATAAATTGCACTTCAAACAAACACCTTGCTTCAAAAAATAAAAATGCGATGTTTCTGAGGCACATGAAAACGCAAAATAATTAGACAGATGAGCAGCAGATCATGAAAATAACACTCCCAAAAAATATTCTTCAAATACATCCTGTACTTAAACCCTGTTAATGGGGAATTGACTCCAAATTTCCACTCTAAGCTCACATTTCATCTATTTTTATATTTTTGCATAGGAAAAAAAGCCCATTTAGCTTGAAATTTCACCTAATTAACTATGTCAGAACAGATTGAGGGGAGGGGGCAGAACTGAACTGGTTTCTGAGCTGTTGAGTTTGTCTGAGACTGAAGCTTTGCTTGCCTATTTCTGACTAGCACTGAAGAGCTTCAAACCCCTTCATACACTTCTTCCATGCAAGTCTAGACTCACATTTTTGGAGTCCCTAAACCTCAAACGGGGAAAGATTGGTAGGTTTAATTCTTCCTTTAGTTACACTTCAGTAAAATCACCGACTACATGTGTTATTCCCCTAAAATACATACATGTATTATTCCCCTAAAATACATACATGTATATATAGACTACATACACTTGGTGGAACGTTGCCATAGGATTATGAGAACGTTTGAATATTTTACAGATAGTCAGTGGCTGGTAAAGGAACTGGAATAGCTGCATATTCAAAGACTAGTTCTGAGGCAGGAATAGGATCTGGGTGACCACAAGCCTTTATTTAGGGTCCCATCTCAACCTGTGACTGTAAACTGTATTTCAGAAAGGCTTGAGGGGACTTTGGACATGGCAGGTGTGCTCCACAGAATCCACACTGAGCACAGATTCAATGTTTCTACAGCTGTTAACTCCTTCATATGCAAATTCAGCTTCATTTTCAAACAAATGAGCCAACTTCAACTAATAGCCTATCCCTCAAAAGCACGTGTGGCAAACAGTGGATATCACGAAGTCCAGATCTAACATTAGTTTGTGCTGTCATTCGCAAAGCAATAAATACTATTTGTACACTTTCAGCACAATTTTAGCAGTATCTGAAAAAACAAACAAGCAAACAAAAAACCCAAAACAAAAAACCAAACACAAAACCCATACTTGTCTACAAAGAAGTGACCTCTCATCTCCAGTATTAAAATTGTTTAAAAAGAAACAAAGCAAACATTATAATTAAGTCTTCGTTAAAAATAATCTCTGGGAAACTGTTCATGAGATCTCTAAAGGACAATACCAACTTTCGAACTTCAGTTTCAGAAACTGCCTTTCGTAACAATGAAACACTTCAGATTACCAGAACTGGATCAATTTTGCAAAACAAACAAACCTCTTTTCACTGTTGACCTAGTGCGTTTGGCAGCCTTTTCCTCCTCTACAATCAGCCTCTTCCCTGGAAAGGCCCTTGAAAAGATAGGCAAGGGAGTACGAAAAAAATCTCACTTTTTAAAAACAGGGAGTGTTGAAATAACAGCTGAGAGCCTGGAAAGCAACAGATAATGCCCTAGACTACACTATGTCCAAGCTCTCCATCGAGACGAGAAACAAGAGTTTATACTGCCTTTGCAGGCATTGCTGGCGCCAGGGCACATGCATGTCACGGCTGACGCCCAGCACTCCCCAGCCGTTAATTAACAAAGTGAGGCTTAATTTTACCACCCTCTCCCATTCCTGCCCTGCGTCCAGACCCCGGTTCTACACCATGCTCCTGGGGCTGCTAGGCCACCCCCACCTCACCCAGCCTGGCCCTTTGCCCCCCCTGGTGTGCACCCTGAGGGCTTTCTAAAATGCCCTTCAGCGTCCCAAACCATCAACACCCGCATATTCCAGAGGCTGGAGGGGTGGGAAGAGGCTGCGGAAGACTCTGGAGGGGACAGCACTGAGATGAAAGCAAAGCAGAGCTCGCTTCTAGAGCCAGCCCCTGACCGGGACTCGCTACGCCTTCGCTGGGCTCGTCCTTGTTCTAAGCAGCTGCCGCCTACGCTAGGCTCTCTCTGCCCCCTATCACCGCAGCGGGACGGCGACCGCTTCCCTCCCTCCCCGGGACCACCCGCTCTCGCGTTAATCCTCCCGAACGTACGATACCCCCTGCCCGCCTCAGCGCCTGCCCCTGGGAGAGGGGACGGCGGCGAAGAGGAGAGGGGAAGAGCTGCAAGCCGTATTCCGTGCTCTGCACCCACGGGCTGAGGTGCAGGGAGCACCGAGCTGAGCCCTCCGCCGCCACAGCAGCGTGTGAGGCAGCGCTAGCTCCAGGGCGGAGCGGGAGCGCGGCAGCCGCTGGGCCGCGCCGCCTGAGGAGATGGCGGCCGGTGGGGACGGAAGGGCAGGCGCAGCCCCCGGGGCTCATGGTCATAAATGAACAGAAAAGCCCAAAGTACTGTTGTGTGTTACAGGGACGAGTGATCACCCCTCCAGAGCAAGCCGTGGCTCCTGGCCGCGGTGGGGACCCTCTCAACTGGAGGTGCACTGAAATCCGGGGTGTTTGGGGTGCAAAAAGGGTCCTCCAGGGTTGTCTTGTGCGCCTTCCTTGAGGCACACCAGAGGGTGTTAGCTCAGCATACAGGTGCCTTCCAAGGAAAAGGTTAATAAACCAAGCTTTAATACTATAGCATTTGGCCCAGTCGTGTAAATTTGCATTAATTAAATGATGAGACTGCCTCGTCTTCCAAAATGCACATAAAAGCATAAATGATTTATTTCCTAAGTACCAGTTGAAAGATGAGCCCAGTTCAGTAGTTTTGTGTTTTTATCAGAAGTGAAACATCTCTATGTTAGGATTCGGATGGAGTTTATTACAGCTTCTGGAAACATACAGTTAAAAGTGATACTCTTTTTAAGCTTAAGTGCACATCAGTAAAGATGCATATCATTTTTATGGAAGTTGTTTCATAAATTTCTTTAGATGTATTTAAGTACTATAGGTTTACATTATAATAACACACTACTTTGTGCTTTTACACATCTAAGGTGCCGAACAAGAATTGTAAACTGTGAAGTAACTACTATGGGAAGGCTTAAGTAAAGCATTGGAGGCGGATGATTTTGACAATAAAGAGGGTGTATGTGGTGAGTGTTTAATATTTATTGCATTTAATATTACAAAGTACTATTTATTGTTTTCAGATTTAATGTTAAAAGCAAAGCCTGGAGAGCAAGTTCTACTGTATTATGTAGTTAGGGGTACACCTGTGACAAAGGCTTTCTGTAATCATTGCTTGATGTGTATAACACCATTCTAGTATTAGCATGCCATTTTATTTAAAGTTCATATGTCAGCTGTGCCTACCTAGCAGATTTTTTTTATTTTTTTTTACAATTAAATGATTTTGCACCTATCATCTGCAGCTCTTTGTGATGGTTTACGAAACATTTAAACTGTGCTCTTGGAACATATATCCTGTTATCTTTGAAAATACCCGAGTTTGCATCTTTTGTTCATTATAAAAGCATATGGACTGAGCGAATATTCTCAATGAATGAGGAACAAATACTGTACTGTTGAATAATCTTGTGGGGTAGATTAATCTATAGCCTCAATTCCTCACAGGGTGGGTTGCTGTGGCAACCACCCCAGCTCACTTTAAAATAATTTTTTTTAAGATCACTTCAAGCGCTGCACCCAGCGTGGGCCAAGTTTAAAAGCAGCCAGACATGGGAAGAAGTGTTATATACTGCGTTGCTCTTACAAAGAGGGAGGTGGATGAGGAGAGCGAGGCGTGGAGTGGAGTAGGGTTAAGCAGAACTTTAGACAGAAAATAGAAACCAAGCCACCCCAGGGTTAAGATGCAAAGGGGGTGGATCATTTCATAGTAACCTTACTGCTTTTCAGTTTAAACACCATTAGAAGACGTAAGCTGGCAATATCATTTCTCCTAAGGGGAAAGATATGTTCTGCATCCACAAAAGAACAAAAACAGACTTTGATAATCATCTTCAAAGGAAATGTTACCTTGAGATAATCGCAGTTGTAAGGGAAAGAGATACTTGGATACATTTTGATAAAACTTTGGAGATGTGATTTTATAATTATTGCATTTTGACTGTTGCCTCATTGTTTAAAACACTGCATGCCTCAGGTGGCAGATTAAGGAAAAAAGCCCAAAAAGTAATTTTGTCAGCAGACCTACACATGACCTATAGACAGCAGAAATGAGTAGATATGGGTCTCATGCCAGAAATCTGAAAAGGGTGCATTTGTAGAGCATCAGTACAAGTACAGACAGCAGAACAAAGGTTTTCCACTGTTTGAAATTATTCCAGATTTTAAAATCAAATGCAGCAAAAGAGAGGGGAAAAAAGAAAAAAAGTACTGAACACTTCAAAAGGTACAGCATAAATTCGTGCCTCATCTAACCCTGAGAGGACTGAGAAAGTCTGATCCCTCCCCTTGTATGTTTGTCTATCTAGCATCTGTACCCTGTTTTAAAAATCGAGGTGTCCTTTACATGGATTTGATGAATTGTTTTCGTGACAAAAACTTGGCATGGCTTTAAGGTACTTCAGTATGTGAAGGTCACAACTATTTAAAGATTAGGCCACAAGTGCCCACACAGAGATGTAGTAGATGTGCTAAGCTGCTGTGTACTTTTATTTTCTGGAATATTTGCCCATTCTAGTAATTACTTTCAAAATATGACAATGCTTGTGTTCTGCCTGGCCAGTTTAAGGGCTGTGTTACCAACTAGCCAGAAACCTGACAACTTACATGTCCTGCACAAAACAAAGCAGATGTCAGTCATTTTCAATTAGAGCACAAAAGTGTGAAGTCTTAACACAGTTTTCTGTTTTTCACCACTAAGAAAATAGGAATGTTGCCGGATAGTTGGGTGCCATGCTGGGAATTGTGTGCAGAAGAGGCATAGCGAGGGTATGACCCATGTTACTGCTCTGTATTCCCTTACTGCTGTGCTTCACGCCAAACCTGAGCCTGAGAAAGTTATTTCTTCCCCACATTATGCGGGCTCTGCTGCTGACACTGCTGAGCATATGTGGCTCTCACCATGGTATGTATGCACTATGCCGGGCTGGTGCACATCAGTGTTACTGTTATTGTTCTTGTCAGTGGGTTTATAGCCTGTAATCACCTGTCCTGTGAGAGTTGCCCACTCTCTATCTAAATCTCACCAGGACAGAGTGAGGCAGGATGAGATCTGAAGTCACTAAAGGGTATTCTCAATGGATCTGCCTTGAGAGCAGTCACAGGGTGCTTCTTAGAACTGCCTTAGCTTTGCTCTGCTCAGACCATGCTTTGAGCATCCACGTTTCAAGTGCAGTTGAACCAAGAAGGCATTTATTCATTGTCAAAAATGGAACTTCAGAAGTAGGTCAGTGGCCCAGTGAGATGTTTATAGGGAAAAAGAGTGCGAGACCAAGGGCTTGCATTAAAATAAACCAAGTACACATTTATCACTGCTGTTAAATTCAGTCATTTGGTTTTATCATGCGTGCTGTTCCTATTTCCAGTACCTCGATCTATCATAAAAATAATGGTCTGTGCCTTTATAAACTCCCCTGCTGCTCTTGAAGCGTCGTAAAAGTTGCCTTATCTACACAGAAATTAAAACAGCTACCTGCAAAAGTCCAGTTTTACTCACAAATTATTCCATGTGCTTAAATGTGGATTCGAGCTCCCTTAACAGTACAGCACATTCAGTCCTGTTTTAGAAACAAATGAACCTATGTTAAAAAGCCCCCTGTCCTTATGCATGGTGTACCGGTAACGCTGCACTTCTGTGGGTAAGTGGGACCGCGATCGGGACCCGAGCGGGGTTTCGCCTGGAAGAAGTGCTGTCCCCCTACTCCGCCGCCGGGGGAGCCGCCCGCAACGCCGTGAAAGCCCTGCGACTTTGGGAAGTTGGGCTGCTGCGGAGCGGAAAGCAGGGAGCGCTGGAGCCCGGCAGAGGTGCGAGGAGAGGGGCAGGGGGTCTCCGGGTGGGGGTGCCCCGCTTAGCTCTGCTCCGGGGATCGGTGACAAATGGCGATGGCGGCTGCTCCGCTGCCTCCACCCCTCTCGAGGTGCCACTGCCGGGGTGTCGGAACGGAGCGGAGGTGCCTCAGGGTGGCAACACGGGGGGGCATGGCAGAGACTCCGCGGCGTGTAGGTGCCGCAGGGAGCGCTGACCCCCGGCCCGCCGCCAGCCTGTCCTGCTCCCCGCCTGGGCTCGGTGTGAGCAAAGATTGTCATTAGGTTTGCGTGTGGCATATGCCATTACCCCCACTGTAAAACTAAAATTAGCAAAATGTCAGGAATGGAAAGATTGATTCACCCGAGATGCAATTATCATTTAAAAGTGCTTGATTGAGGTGCTGATGTTCAGTGATTTATTCTGCATACCATATACATAATTAAAGTAGTGCAGTGGAGTAATTTATCAATCTAGTTTAGACTACAGGGGCAAGGAAAGGAGCTGCTGCCGCTGCTGCTGCTCTGTTTGTTTTATTAAAACGCTTTAGGGATCTGATCCCGCCCCCTTTTTGCAAGAGTGAAACTGATTATTTCTCCAGCTCGGGAGGAGAGAGTCATTCGTTTGGGATTGTGGGAGAGAGAGAATGAAATAAGAGACGCAGAGAAGGAGAAGAAAAGGGAGGAAGAGGGAGCGAAGCAGAGAAGGACACCTCATCAGGCGTGTAGTCTGAAAGCTCTCCTCCCCCCTCCGCTCCGCGATGTTACAAAGGCTGTGAGCAGCTCGCCTTTTCCCATTCGCCTGCTGTTACTTCCTTCCTGGACGCTTTCAGGACGAGTCCGGTTACTTTTAATCCGACCAGCAACAGCTCAGCCACTTTCTCCTCCTCCACGCTGCACACACGCGCACACACACACACCCCAGACGTCTTCTGGCTGCTTATTGGATTGACTTTGACGGTTGTGTGTGTGATTCAAGGAGGCTGCATGTTGAACCAGGTGGTGAATATTTAAGGCTGGAAGAAGTAAAGGGATTTTTTCTTTTTCCTATGAAAGGAAAATATCTCAAGGACTAGTCTGATCATCCAAACAGCTAAATGTTTATAATGTAAGTACACGTGAAATTTAGCATTGCATAAAACATAGAGGGCATCATACAAAAGCCCTGTATACGTTTCCTATTGCATTTGAAGAATTTATCAGTCGTATGTAGACTGGGATTTAGGTGGCTTGCAGACTTTTTAAAAGTGTGTGATTGTGCAGTTGCCTTAACTTTTTAGACAAGTAACATAGTTAAATCACTGTCTAGCATATTACTACTGACTCGTCTCTATCAGTGTCTTAAGTGTTTAAACTTTGATGAAGTTAGTTTACATAAATTGTGTGCTTGATATTGTGAAGTGTTCCATGCTTACTTGATTTGAATAGTTCACTAAATGCTATGACCTTGTAGTGCGTGCACCCTGATTTATCAGGCTAAGAAAACGATCCACCTTGAGTGAAATGCTCTTAAACTTCATCGTGTGATAGGCTCTTTTAGCTCTTGAGTCTAAGTAATGCATGCTTGCAACTGTTTAACTTTGTGCATCTTTCATCTGAATACTTGTGTTAGAGAGGGAAAGACCCCTTGCACTGATGTGGAAACTTCAGTCATGAGCTGCAAATCTCTTTCGGAATAGTATGCTTTGGTCTTTACGTGAGTAAATTTTTGAACACACGGGAGCAGAGCTAATCAAGCCTTACGAAAGTGGCTGTTTAGTTGCAGTGCAGTTCCAGGCAAAGGTAAAGTTTACATGAATGGCAGACTTAACAAGACTATTGGTGCATTGTATAACTGTAATACTTAGCCTTTCCCATAAAACTTAGTGTGACCTTCTGCCCGCCTGAAGAAACAAGTTTGAAGACGAGCTAGTAAGTTTCTTTCTCACAATAATAGTAATAACTAAAAAAAACAGCACAGTGGAAAACTAAACTTACTGAATCATTGTGGGAACCTAAGCATTGTCTTTCATAAAAGAGTTGTATTGTCTTTATTGTATGCAGTAATTTTTACTGGCAAATACCTGTATCCTGAAATTAAATAATGTAATACACAAGATTTGAGAATTAAGCTGAGAAACATACTTTGCCAGTATTTTACTGGTGATCAGAAAAGAATTGTCTTGACACAAAATGGATTTTCCTAGCACATACCTGATGATCAGCTTAGTGGCAAATGTCCTAGTTCCATACCTTTACTTTAAAATAACTACAGGATGAATGATAAATTATATTATATGCAAATATGACTAGGTTTCTTTTATTGACACTTTCCTGGGTATTGTGGTTGAAGAGTAAAGGTGTTTATGTGGAGTATAATAACTCTAATCCCTAGAGGCTTCGCAGGGCATGGAGATAAAACCACCTGTGAACCATTTCTAGCCTCTGTATTCCATACATACTGCTTTGCAGTTTAAACACTCAGACAAGTGGCCACTTCGGGGATTTGTTATTTTGAGAATTGTTTCTGTTACGTGATTTTAGGACCCTATCATGAAGTCAAAGAAACCCACAGGACTTTTTTGCTTCATCTTTAAATACCTATTACATTATTGTTTCTGTATTAGTGAATACATTATTCATATTGAGCCTAACCCTAAAATCTCTGCTTAAACTTAAGTCACTTCGGAAGTAATGGAAAAATTATTTGAAGAACTTTTAGAGAATGGCCCTTAATTCAGGGTGACTATGTTCCTGTAGTACGTATCTTTTTACTTTAAACTTTGCTGTTTATATGTATTTTCACTAATACGCCCTGTGCAGCTAGTATGAGGAGATAGTGCTGGGACATGAACATAAAAACTTTCTTTCAAGCAAACAGTATTTCCACAGCCAGTCGCACTGACAAGGCTGAGACTTCTTGTGTGAAAATTAAAAGTCACAGGAATAACAATTTGCAGGATCAGGACCCATGGAAACCTAAAACCTCTTGCCTGTCCCATAGCTCTCTTAGGACAGAGATGTAAAGAATGTCACTTTCAATGTCCTATAAATGAATGCAGGAATTAGATATGCCTGTATTCTCATTAAAATTACTTTATGAAGAAAAGGGAAATTTAGGCTTAAGAACCTTGAAGAAATTGGTACTGAGTGATGAACAGTGTGTAAGAGTAAAGTCTTTCAGAGTTAGTTCCTGAGCTGCTAGTTTGAAGCATCATAAGAAAATTCATACAAATACTTTCTTACTGTGAATTTTGTTCCAATATAGAATCAGGAAATTTTTCTTACTTTTTTGATAAAGGTTCTTAATCTGCAGCATATATATTGGAAGACAGAGCGATGCCTGTCTTAAATGGTTCTGGTTTTTTTAAACATCTAAAATATTCTAGATGAAGAGGAACAAACCTTTTACCAAAAGTTTGCATCTAAAAGGTTTTGGTAGCTCCCTGTTTAGCTGAGAAAGGTAACAACATGGAAACTTAGGAACTAAGCAAGACTTGTGAATAGAATGCTTTTGCCAACTTGATTCCTTTTAATCTTACTTTTATTTTAAAAGTTAATTTATTGTTCACCAGAACAGTTCATTTTCAGAGACAGCGAAGGATATTTTTACATCACATAGAGCAAGAAATTATTAATTGCTATTAGGTGCTTGAAAGAATAATCATTTGAGGTTTGATATATGTAGACTCTTTTTTTTTTTTTACCTGTTGGACATCATCACTTTAAATTACATGATGATTTATCTTAAAAATCAGTACAGCCTAGTGGTATTCTTTTCAAAACACTGATTATGAAGAAGAACATAAATAACGTGCTATACATTTTCAGGGAGTTTGTAGTCTCTTCTTTGTGGTTTTGAAAACTAACCAAAGCAGCTATATTTGTGGTGTATTTTAAGATTTTAAATTTTTCTGCATGATACCAGCATTGATATTTTGCTACATCCTCATGAAGGCTCTATAGTGACCTAGGTATGAAATACAGAAAAATTATGTATGTAATTCCAAACAGCTAGAAAACTTCCAGCTTAAGAGCAGAGGTAGTAGTCTGGTATTTGGAAAGGATGATAGTATAGTTTTGCATCTTATTTCAAAACCAAAATGGATTTAGAAGAACTGGTCAGCTAACAAAACTGATGATGCAAGTGAGAAACTGAAAAATTGAATTTCTCAATTTTCTATTTTTAAAAGGAATTACTTGGGTCCTCTGACCAGCTTTAAGGTAATTTTCTCAGAACTGGTGATCAATGTTGCATGTGGACAGGTGATTAAAAGCTAGTGTCTTCAGTCCTCTACTTTAATCTCACTATCTCATTGACTGCAGTGCAGTAGAGCTTGTCTATTCACTAGGATCTGTCATCTTTAGGAAATCAGACCAGCTTATAGAGGCAATTCACAAAACCAACAGTGACAACAAAGTCTTATGTGCCTTACAAAAGAAGGATTAGGCAGTTCACATGTCATTTTGATTGGGCAGAGATAAAAGCTGATTGCTGCAGCATGGCTAGCCACACTTCAATTTCAATTGATTATTTTATAAGACAACTATAACTCTGTTGCTTAGTCATTGTTAGTTACAATTTGAGGAAGGAAAACTCAATTTTGACATTACTGGTTTTGTATGGCTTTATATTAAAAGGCAGAACCACTTGTAGCGTTGTTATACAGATTTTTTAAATGCTGGTTAGTACACTGTTTTGGAGAAATATATTCAAATATAGTAGGTGATTGTCCTGGACTTAAAAAAAAAAAAAAAAATTGCCTAGGTGATACCCTGTAGGAGCAATTAAAAGTTCTTTAAAGTGCCTAGGACTATATTGAATTCACTGCACTTACGCTATTAAGAGCTTGCATACAGAGGAAAGTGGATAAAACATGTCAGGGCTTTGCAGATTTATCAGAAAGTTTAATATTGAAGAGCAAGTAAGTCACCTTAGTTTGTCCCTAGTCTGCTATTTTAAAATATGTAACATGATGTAAAACTATACTTATATATGTGTACCTCTTAGTCTGGTTTGAAAAGAGTTAGGAAATTAAATGTTGTCCCTATATTATCAAAAATGCCATTTATCAGTGAGAATAGAGAGTTTAAGATAGCCACATCATTTAGTTAAAATGTGCAGCCTTTAACATTTGTAACTAATGAAACTTGCAAGCTGATAAGTTCTATGCTAATTTCTTACCATTTTTCAAACGAACGCTTTTTTTACCCAACTGATGCCTCCTAGTGTTTCACATAATAAAACACTAATGAGTCAACCATAAATGTAAACATTGTTTTTTTCGTTGTCTTCATCTTATGTGATACATAAAATTACTATTTATGTATTTAATTTTGTGTGTGTTATTATAATCAGGAAACTCCTATAAATTCAGATGTTTCATCTCAATGGACTGCAAACACATTTAGGTTTTCTTTCATTCTAGCTTTGCCTAGCTGTTATTTTGAAAAGTTTGTTATATGTAAAGTACATTTCCTTTTTCTCCTTTTGTTTCCTATGTACATTGCACTAGCCTCTCAATAGTGTATTGTGATGTTCAAATGGGAATTTTAAAAATTTTGGTAGGATGTTTCAAAAGGGAAGCCCTGGAAAATAGGCAAAAAATGCAATTATGGAAATGTTTGAGCTATCCTGAAGTACTCACGGCCAAGTAAGACAAAAAGACTAGTCTGAGACATGCTCGCTCACTAGCAGTCCTTAAAGAATTGTAAAGTTACCACATTTTGTAATTGTTTCTGGTTTTTTTATTGCTGCATAAGCAAGAAAACTGTACTAGGACAGTCCTCTGAAAACATGCACCTTACACTTTTGATTGCAGATGTGAATGAAATCACATCTGAAAATGAGCTCCTGTACGTAAAATACTGAAACGGGTCTTGGAGTGGTAAGGACTGAAATATAGTGTCCTTTTCTTACAGGTTCAGTCTGGCCATGTAACTTCTGGATACCCGAAAAAAACATTCAGTTAGATTTATTTCATACAAGAGCAGAATATTTTATTTCTTTTGATGGAAGAGTGTAATTTTCAGAAAGTTACCTAGCCTTGGTGTGGCAAAATGCAACTTCTGGGCTCCAGCTATATATTTGAACTGTCTAATACAGTCTTACAATAATAAAGCAGCAGCCAAGGCTGAGTGTACTTTTGCACATTTTAATGTCACATAGTTTTATGTGAAGTATGAGATCAATTTAATGATGGCATTAGAAATGCAGCCTGTTATTCTAAGATTTTTAAGAAAAGACATAAAATTGCTAGACACCTGTTCTACTAAGGAAGTTTTAAAGGGAAATTAAATACTTGTTTTCACAATTAAAAATTTTAAGTTAACTAATTAATATGGGTAATAAAAATGGTGTCTCGTTCTCAATGCACATATGGTAAACTTAGATGGCTGCTTACACATAAAATAATTGCTTCCCACAGAACAGAGAGAGATGCATCTATACTTGTAGATCCCTGTCATGGGAATTAGTGTTTGGTCTTAGGATCTCTAAAAAATGCAATTTTTAGGTCTGTGTTTTGACATCAACCCTGTTAGTATTACATTTTTCTGTCTGCAAAAAGGCCCATTTATTTAAGCCACTAAATATTGGGTAATAGCCTAGCCTTTACGTTTCCTTGCATCTTGGAAGTATTTCAAAGTATGCAAATGTCACCCCTTTTTCAGACAGGAAAGACAACATGCAGAAGTGATAGAATTTTCTCATATATTACGTTGCTTCTTCCTTCGCAAAGAGAAAGTAAATTTGCAAAAAAAAAATAGAGGGAAACATGGAGGAGAATAATCTTTGCGGCAGTTTAAGTGTAGGTCTGTTACTCTGAAATACAGTTGAACGTAACTCCACTAAGTATTTCCCCTCCCCCCCCCTTCATTTTTTTACCAACTAAATACAATTAGAGTGCAGAAATATGTCCTAGGAATTTCCAGAAGTACTTATTTAAACCCAGGTCTAGATGAATTATCTGGTAATTATTTTTACATGGTACGGGATAACCTCTTACGTGAGACATGTTCAGTAGTCACACCTGTGAGGTCTGTAGCCTAGGCCCCTGCTGTAATTCCCTGAGCAAGTGACTTTGCTGTCACCTGCCTCAGCAGGGTCCATGTACTTATCTCTGCCTCCTACCATCTTCCCTGATCCTGAAGAGCTGCAGGAGCTGGAGCGGAGAGAGCGTCAGAGATCCTGGCCAGTACAGCAGGTCCTGCAAAGTCAGTATCTGCTGCTTTTTTTTAAGTTAACCATACGACAGCCCACAGATTAGAGATGGAGTGGAACAGATGGCATGTAGCTCTTCTGCCTCCTTTTCCCAGGTTATATAGCACTGCTGATGCGAAACTTAGAATCCAACTCCTATTTCTTTGACTGTATAATTAAGTGAAGTTTATAAAGAAAGTTATTATTAACCAAATGCCAGTGCAGGCATTCACCTTAGACATAATTTCTATTGCTGATCCTATAATCCTAAAAGATGTACAGTTAAGTAAATTGAATTAGAAATAGCATTATTTATGTTTGCTTTTATAGGTACAGGACACATGCCATTTGTGAAAGCCATGCTCAGTTACATTTCAGTGTTTACTTTTAAGTAGTCAATAGCTGTTAGCAAAGTATGTACAAAGGACAAGGAGGGAGGATTGTGAAATTGTTTATGAAACAGATCTGCAAAAGTAAACATAATGCAGAACATTGTCCACGTGAAACATTACTTTTAGTAATATAAATAATAGGTAACATAGTAACGTGTCCTACTTATTTGATTTCAAGTAAATTCTTCCCCCTACTGATTGATATATTGTGATATGACATTATATTCGAGACAATGGTACATTATTTTAATGCAAATAGTTTAGTTATTGTAATATCATTACAAAAATTAAAATGTTCCAGAGCATTATCTACGAGTATAAGAAGCTAGACTGCAGCACCCTTCATTTAAAAATTCCACATAGACTTCTTAGTGGAGATCGTTTTAAGTCATTTCATTGGATCTGGGTGGAAAAGCTGTACGTAAATCTGGGGTGTGTTGTGAAGAAACAGCAGGACACCAAAGTTCTATGACCATTCTGTAGCACTGACCCATGCCTCTCCTTCAGCCTTGCATTTTAGCTTCAGGCATGTGCTGACATGGGAATGCCAGGTCAGTCTTTAAAAAAAAAGTTAATGCAGTTTGAGGATATTCTGCAAAAACAGCAGGAGACAGTATGTTCTCTACACTTATCCTGAGGCCTGCTCTGTCT
This sequence comes from Psilopsiagon aymara, assembly GCA_024733675.1. NCBI lineage: Eukaryota > Metazoa > Chordata > Aves > Psittaciformes > Psittacidae > Psilopsiagon > Psilopsiagon aymara. The sequence goes on along the minus strand of JANRGW010004479.1, from coordinate 59,445 downwards.
GTGTCCATCTGTGTCCTGATGGTCAGTTCTGCCTGTACTGGATAGAAGAAGTGGCAGGAACAGCAAAAAGGAAGAAGGCTTTTAGGGGGGTTAGGAAGACCATGGCTGTGGACTGTTCGGTAAGATGGTGTGTAAATAGAGGAGAGCGGACAAGACGTCATCATCAACACTTCATCTTACAGAGTTTTTTCAAACACATTTCCTTTTGAAGTGTATAGAATTAGCCTTGCTATGAATAGTCTGTAATTGTTGGAGATACAGGGAAATGATCTTAAAACGATAATAACAGTGATTTTTTTAATTGGGCTCTGTGCCTGTAAGGAACTAGTATTTGAAGCAGTATTTGATGAGAACCAGTTTTGCCCACAGAATCCTGGAGAAATGGTCAGGTTTTCCTTTATCTTCCTTACCTGAATAAGATGCAGACAAGGAACTGATACAGCATCAGAATGAGACAAAAATTCCAATTTATTACACTCCTGCAATATATGAAAGCAGCATGAAACTGCCTACTTATCAAACTTAACATGACACAATTTTTAGGTCAGAACACAGAGCCAGGGAATGCATCCCTGTAGTGGCATTCAAAATGTACAACTTTTTCCAAAACACACAGACATAAATTTTAGAGATCAGAAATCCAACTGTAAATGTTAGTAAGAGCCTATTGTCTGGTACAGTCATTTAAAACTAAATAGGATGAAGCAAAATTGCATTAATGGTTTTTGGAGCACACATTAAAAAAATGCAACCCAGGCTTGCTGGATTACAAGTACTGTTATTTATTTGACGTGTTGCTAAGCGGAATTAATTTAAAATTAATTTTAAAATGTGTATTAACTGGAAAATAATACTCCATTTTTTTCTTAAAAGGAACATGATGGAATGATTGGCAAGCTACCTAATTAAAGCAGAACTGCCCGTAATTACACGTACAGAAATTGAGAATGCCTACCTATATCCTTGTTAGGTAGAAATCTGCATATCTTCCCTGGGATAACAGTGGCATTTCTGTTTTGTTGTTGATGCTGCAATAAAAAATACTGTGCATATGACATAAATAGAAGAATATTCTTCTATATTTCCAACAATATTCCTGGCATACAAGTTTAAAACTGGACTATTATTTTTGTGTTTTTTTCCAAAACTTTATATTGACAAAGCGGTATGAGAATCTATCATCAGTACAAGTTTCACTACTTAAATCTGCATCCAGAATATTACATTTAGTTCAGTTATGCTTCCAGTAGATGTTGTCACAAACTCAGTATTACATTTGAGTAATCAGAAGAATAGTCATCTTGAAGGCATCCTTACTGAGTACTGTCTTTTCTGAAATTTCATGTTCTTACAAAAATGTATCAGGGATAAGATACAGTCAGTGTTGATAGGCATATTGCAGATCCTTGTGACAGATACAAAGAAAGCAATAGAAGAAGTGAATATTTTTATGATGTTTTAATGCTATTAGGATTTTTTTTTTCCTGCTTCTAGTCTTGTAGAAAAATCCTTGAGAACACGAGCACAAGGATTTCTCAATGGCAGCAGGATGTGTTCTTTATCTAACTTATTTATTATTTTTTTTATTTTTTTTTTACAATAACTATATGAAATAATATCTGATGCAGCAAAGAGGCATAATACGAAGGAAAGATATTCTGGTCTGCTTTGAAGACCAATACTTGTCATGTATCTGGACAAGTGGTAATTTTATGGTGCTGCCTTCTGTTAAAAGTCGATGATGTCATCTCTAGAGCAGTAGCAGTACATTCTACCACATATTTCTGTATATGATTAAAGGCAGACCTGTTGTGAGACCACTACTAGACTTCCCCAAACAGGACATGGAATAATACTTCTACAGATTTCTGATAAAAAGTAATTTTTAGGGTGGTCAGGAAGAAAGTATTTGTTCTCTCACTCTGCTGTTTTCCAGATGTGATCAGAAAGAGGAAGCTGTTCCACTAATGGGTCAGAAGATTGCTCTGTGAATTTAAACATCATCCTAAAAACACAGCTTCCTTGTTTGGTAGTTGTAAGTTCAAAATACAACGTAGATATATCCGAAAAGCCTCTTTAAAATAACAAGGAATCTATAGACACAGTTTTACGATATTCTACTACTAATGCTTCCATAAAAAAGGTGAGGAATCATCAGCATTCTATTTTCATATGTTTGTCTAAATGCTGATTTTAAATGCAGAATGGTTAAATAAACACCCACTGTCATTTGTGTTAATAGAGCACATTTTGATCTGAAATAGGTATCTAAAGTTAAAATACTGGTTTTCAATTGAGGAAGTGAACCTACAGCACATGCAGTTCCCAAATGTGCTCCAAATTTTATATAAGTTTCTTGAATACAGTAATCTCCGATACCAGAGGCAACCCATCACTGATGATTTCCAAGAAGAACAGGGAGCAGAATCCTTCAATATGAATTCCAAAACTTCAAAATAAAGGGGGAATTTTAAACCTATATTATATATCTTTAGCATACAATTCACCAGTCATCACTGAAAAGATGCATGAACTTTGCTAGTGCCAGCAGATGCAAGAAAATAAAGTCTGCAAATGAAGAGAGGAAGCTGCGCAGCAGTCTGATGCATACAATATAAGAAGGAGACTCAGAACCTCTAAGTGTAATTTTAAATGCAGCTGCAAACTATTTCCTTTTTATTGGTGCATGTCTGTTACGGAGTGTCTCAGTTCTCCAAGGACAAAACACGAATGAAAATTGGCAACTTCACTAAGATGCTGTAAAATCTAAAATCTATTCAGCATGCCAGGATGTATCCACATAATTAGAAATTACTTAGGGCAGCATGAGAAAGGGAAATTTAGCTTTTACTTTGCTGTGTCCTGTTGTCTGCTGGAATCTGCATCCTCAGATTAAGTCTTCAGATCCTTTATTAGCACTGTTTTACCTTTTATAGCAGAAATTCAGGATTTGAGAAACCTGATTTGAAGTAGTTCGTACCCTTGATTTAGAGCAGTTCACAGAAAAGAATTCTCTCTTTCTGGAAAGGTCCTTAATCAGCTGGCTATTCAATTTTCTGGGAGAAAGCTACTGTCTGTTTCCAAATGTGAGACCATCCCATTTTTGTATAGATAATTAAATATTCATCAAATGAAGGGCTGTAATTGAGTCATGTTTCACTGGAATGCCATAGTTCTCAGCTATTGAGTTGGTCTCTTGTGCTGTTTTGTCTCTTACTCAAAAAATACAAGTCTTTCTGTGTTTCTAGTCTGTAATATCGCTTAAAAGTAGTTTAAACCGCAAATTCCATGCCATTTTTTTCTGTTGCATTGTCTGAAAAGTTTGATTTTACTTTATAATCGCAAAATATAAGAAGAAAGTGCCTTTTGTTTTATCTTTACATTTACCAGCATGTTCATATTAATACATGAAATTATTTTCATAAATACCTCTGTGTCAGTCTTTCATAATTTTTGGTGGCCTCAGTCATTCCTTTGAGTTTGCTTCCTGAACTGAAACATACCATGCCTAGCAAAGCTCTGAAATCTAGGGTAGGCATAAGAAACATGAAAAGGTGTTTGAATACACAGACAATGAGTGTGCTGTAAAATGAGTAATGTATTGATTACAGGTTGGTTGAGACAGGAAGTACAGCTTCAGGGTACAACAAATTGCTCAGGCTACCTAGGAGTGTTTAATAAACCTCTATGAGAATAAATAGTTCAAAAATAACCATTATGTGCATATTCTCAGTAATCTTCAGCAGAGCTTGGGTGGTCCTTTAGGAAAGACCTTGTGGCCTAGCATGCATGCTTCTTCAGCCAGTTTCTTGTACAGTTAATGTGCCTGTTGAATATGTGGGTGTGAATCCAAACCTGACTTCCTGACCACATTATTATTCTTGAATTAATGAAGAAGAATGACAACTCTGGTTAAAAAGTTGTGCCAGTATTCAGCCTTGATGAGTATTTATCCAAGAGCTTGAAACAGTTTATGAGTTTTAAAAATGTACTTTTTTCCCCTTTTTTTTTTTTTTTTAACTTTTGGGAAATACTGATTTCGCAAATAGAAAAAGAATAGGTATACAGAGATACTAATTTGTTTATTTAGTAGTATTTCACCTGTGAGTATATGAAACTGTGTCTTTTGTTCATATATTCTATCATGACATTGCTGACTTGATGACCTACTAAAAACTGCTTTATATACAGAATTATCATTCATGCTGTTAATTAACATCCACCTCTTTTTCTCAGTTCCACTCTGACTCTTTTTCCAGACTCATTAGAAACAAAGATACCATTTGAATAGAATGTAAGATCTCCTCATCTTCTCTTCTGGACCATACTGGGAGGAATATGTAGAGACCAAAAACTTCTTTGATCAAGACTATTTTAAGCAGTTTTTGAAGTCCCTCTTGGGTGTTAAAGTCTGTACACGTATGGCTGCCATTCACGCATCGTCAAATGAGGTGGAACATGAAGGTGCATTATATGCTGTTCTAGAGCTTTTCTCACAGACTAGGCGAGTATACATCAGCTTTTGTATGCTGGATGTTAATTGTACTATGTAATGATATATCTGAGTTTTATAAATGCCAAATCATTCAATTTTACTAATGTGATTCTGAAGCACCATCAGACTATTAGATACTCACTGCATATGGAATACGTAACAAGCTGAGACTGCTAGCCTCATGAGGCTTCCATATCCTCTAAATAGATTACTTGAGCTACTTGGACGATTAGGTGCTCTTCTAATCTTTGCTCAGCTGGCAGTCACATCTTATTCATGATATGCAAGGCAAAACATTGTGTAAAAAAATCAGAGCAAGATTTAGAAAAGTTTATATGTCCTTGTAGTCAGAATGCTATTTTCTTACAAAAAAAAATAAAAAAAGGAGAAAAGAGAAATGAACTTTCATGTCTATTTGGTCTGTTCAAGTGATTAACCAAAAGGAAAACAATATAAGTTACTTTACACATGTTATAAAAGATTTATTTTACAGACTCTGCAAACTTCATTGATTCATTCCTGAGCATCAGCATGCAGTACTGCTGCCATGATGAGTCAATACCTAGGAGTGCTTTTTAACTATTAGTGAATATCAGGTTCTCCTTTTATACGAGAATACACAGCTACTGCTATTTGTGGTAGCAGTTCTGTACTAAAGTCTGTAAATCACTGATCTCTTTCAGAGCCATCTTGGGCTGTCAATTCACATATTCAACAGTAAAATTTAAGAGAATACAAGCATCAGTAGCAAAACTGATTGAGTCACCATTTGTGCTAATTTGCCAGGCTCCCTAGTCCTAAAATACTAGAGTACTAGCAAGTGACTTGTTTAGTGTCAGTTTTAGGTATAACAGGATTTTTGTCTGAAAACAGGGCTAAGCACAGGAAGGATAGTCTAATGTTTAGGATAGCAGCCTGGATTTGGGCAGTGAGCATTTAACTCTTTCCTCCAGAACATGTTTCAGATGACTGTGATGATTTCACTTTGTTGGTGCGGGTGCGTCAATTCCCTGTCTGTAGAATAAGGATGGTATTTCCCTGAGGCAAATTCTGCGGGACCCAGACACTGTGGGAATGGTGGCCATATGAGTACCATAGGGAGTAAACAAGCCAATGTAGACTATAAATATGTAGTTGCTTTTGGAAAGTTGCAGTCTAAAGCAAAGCATACAGTCTGCAACAGACTTTAAGATAACTTCACTTTTGTTAGAGAGCCATTTTAATTAAAGTTTAGAACTTTCTGCTTCTTTCTGTCCATTTTTCTTCTACTTCTTTAGTTGTTGTGCCAAGGTATCCATGTGTGTTTCTTCCACTGTCATCTGGCTCATTCCCAGCAGATGCACACAATCTGTTTTGCTGTCATTGACAGGGCTCAGTTTATGGAGAAAATGTGACAGAACATGCTGCTGTAGTCACTTATAAAGGATCCTCTTTTCTAAAAAGTAACTGAGAATAAATTCATTCTTTTTAGGTTTTTATATATTTTGTTCAGCCTTAGGGTTTTATCCAGGCTACTCTGTATCCAGTCGAATAGGGTATTTATTTGACATCTTAGCTTTATTTTTAATTCCTACTTTATAAAATATAGATTTGCCAATAACTGTATATAGGAAATCATCACAATGCATTGAGAGACATCAGTTTCAAGTGGTGGCAGTTCCCCTCCCCATTTTGGAATAAGCCTTATTTTCCCAAGTTTTTACTTTTTTTTTGAAAATTTTAGTTATTTTTTTAAAAAAATATATTCTGATTTATAAATACTGCTAATCATCAAAAAATGTAATCTTGAGAATCCTGCATACATGCTGAACATCCAAAAGCATGTTGCTTAAGGGAAAGGGGTGTTCATTCTAATGCAATGTATTTGTCCAGAAAGAAGCTGGGGAGATACAGAAAAATGAAAATTGATTGGTTTAGACTTTGTTGCCTACACAACATAAAAAGCTTGAAACCTGAATGGTTGCCACTTGTTCTTGTGTTGTGGTAACAGCTACAGGTCCTAACAGAGATGAAGGCCTGTACAGCATGATGCTGTGCAAATACATGTTAACGATCAGCCTCTACATCAAGGCATAAAGAGTATGAACAAACAGGGTAAATGAGGAAGGTAGAAGGAAAAGAAATTCAAATAGTTTTGCTATTAAGGATGTCTTGCAGTTCTTCTCAGTATTCAGTAGAAAATGTGTGTGTGTTATTTAACTTCATGGAAGGTGCCTAACCAGCATAATACTGTTTTATGAGGTGATGGAGTGTTCCCATTATGTCTTTGGCAGAGGAAAATAAATCAACAGCTTAAATTTGGTAAATACAACTTTGAGTTACTTCTTTGCAGCTTCCTACCACTATGAGAGCAGGGCTGACGGTAACAAATTCCACACTGGGCTACTAAGGTTTCAGATTAAGCCGTTAAAATACTTTTAACATTAAATATGTATGGGCACACTAAATGTTTATTTAGGAACAGATTTTTTTTTACAAGCTGATGTTGCCTGTTACCTTGTTATTTTCATCCTTAATGTTTTAACTTCTTTCTTCAGATTGTACTTCATTCAGAGAGGTTGATGTCTCTGGGTTCTTTTTTATATACAGCTGAAAAGAAAAAAAAAAACTTCAACAGTAGAAATCTCTGTTAATTCCCAAAATCAAGAAATAGTTTAATGAGCTTAGTGACTTGGCTGCATTTGAAATAAGTGCATGTAGACATTAACATAAATCAAATATTTAAAGAAATTTGATGTGTATTTTTAAGATGTATTTTTAAACACATTTTGAGGAGTGACTTTATATACTTCAAATTCTGAATTCCTGTTTTTGTACCTCACCTAATTGCAGATTTTATGTTATTGATAGGATGTGTGTGTCAAAAAGGCTATCTAGAAGTATGCTACAGTGGTAGACTGCCATGTTAGCTAGGCTTGTGCTTTTTCTGTAAAATCACTTCCTGTGATCATGTACATATATTTATACATGTGTACATATATATATCTGTGTGATTTATATACAAATATATATGGTTTTCAAACTCTGCTTGCATGCCTCTGGGTATGCCTTACACTGTAAATAAAACTGTCAAAATGTCTCTTCACAGCTAGACCTCATAAAAATAATCAGTCCATAAACACGTGGTGCTTTTTATTCATATATATATATATATATATATATATATACAGTTACTATATAAAGTAAAAGTCTTTCTCCTGTTGTTTCAGACTTTCATTTCTTCTGTATTGTGGGTTGGAAATAGGGTATTTTTTCTAGTTTTTGATGTAGTTTTATATTTGTATATGCAGGTATGGGAATGATGTATATAAACATCCCAAACATAGCTCTTTCTTGGCTTCATAGATAGGTTGGATTAGAAGATGGCTGTAACCCCTATATTTTACTTTTCTTTCTTTTTCTTTTTTTTCCCCAAATATATGAGCTAGATCTTTCTAGGGTTTCTGCAAATAATACTGACTTTTTTGATTAGTCCCAAAATTACTGTTTGAATGGGAATTGTTGTTATGTGTATCTCCCAGATCAAGTATTTTCAGTATAACAGTTATGACACATAATGTAAAAAGAAGACTAAGAGTAAATCAGATCTACAAAGTATCTCTTTTGTTACCCCTGTGCCTTGATTGTTAGGCTCAGTTCAACTCCAGCAATATTGTTACCACTTAACTATCACACTTTTAAGACCAATATTACAACAGCACCAGCACACCTATTAGTAAGCTGAGCAGTGAGATATGAATAATTTAATACATTTCTAAAAGAGTAGATTTTATATCCTCATGCATGTCACAAAAATTGATACATCTTCAAGGCATCAGGAAAGAGGCCAAAAACCAAATGAGAGACTACGGAATGGAACACATTCTCGTTATGCCAACCTGTATTTAGGTTGATCTGGTTTTAATACACTTTCTTTTAAACATAAGCATATGAATTGTACTTCGACGAATTATACTTTTGTGTAAAATAAATAAACCAACCTAGAAACTGAAGTTCAGCATAACAATATATTGCTGTTAGACCCAAATACTAAGCACAGGAATTCCAGATCTGTTTGCCTGGTACTTCACAATCCTACTTGGAACCTGATATGGTAAAAAAGATGAAATTTATACACATCCAGATTGAACAAATCAGATGATAAATTCCAAAGCTGAAGACTTATTATATAGAAATTCTATTCTGTAAGGTAGCCAGTTTCAAAGTTTGTTTCAGTCATCGGTGCTGGTCTTAACTGCCGATACATTTTAAGTGAGAAGATGTAAAGTCAAGATGGTTTGGGTTTTGGATTTGAAGTGAGGGTTTTTTTTGGGTTTTTTTTTTTTTTTCATTTTAGGCATGGCTGATGACTTCTATCTAAAGAAAATCCATAAGTAAAAAAAAAACAAACCACTTAGTTTTCTATTCCATTCGCTTTCAACTCCATTGATTAGGGACTACTGTTTTCAGCTTCCGAGTAAACGTTTCAGGAGTAATTACTGATAGTTACTTAAGTGATGGTATGAAGATACCCGTGTATCTTCAGCCAAACAAATACAGAGAATAGGTCAGTAAGTCCTGTATATGTTTGCATTTATGCCTTGTAACACTGTTAACAGTAATGTAAAGAAGTAGAAAATATCATGAAAGGGATAAGTTTGATGTATAGTTAGACAGTGGAAAATTAAGATAAAATCAATCTAAAAATTTGCATGTTCTTACTGATCACAAGGGGGAGGAGTGTGGGTCTTTTCACTTGAAAATACTTTCCAGTGCCTTGCCGGTAGCCTGTTTCCAATGGGTGAACCATCCGCTGTAGCAGTATGAAGCAGACTTTTTTTCCCTGTATCAGCCTAGATGTGGACCTTTCAAGAACAGAGGCAACCTATTTTTGTGTTCTGATCTGGCCCCAAAAATGTGTTATTCATGGAGCAGGGCTCTTCACCAGTAATGATAGCTTGGATTTTTTGAGCTAGTACTGCCCCTAGTGAAAGGGCTGTTGTGAAATTTCCATTGTAAAAATACCCTTTTTTATCTGTTTGCCCCAGGATGTGGAAGTCACATGTTACTCAAGAAGAAATTATCCATGGTCTAAGAGAGAAGGGGGCTGTCTGGTTAGAGCCAGGGTTGACCACTGACTTAAATGGTGCACAGCTTAGGCTGTGGTATGCAGTCATGCTCCACGTGCATGAATCTAATAAGTAGAAATTGTGTGTGTTTATACAGTGCAGGAGATACCTTAGAAATTACTCATTTTGAATCCAATCACTATATTCAACAAACAAAATGTCAGTAATCAATTCTACAGCCAATTCTATTATAGTTTTCAATTTCTGCTACAGTTTTTCCCTGGCAAAAATACAGAGTACATTAATTATGAACATGTTATTTTGAAGAAAACTATTGTATTTTTCAATGTACTTTTCACAGCATTCAGAAAAAATAGCAATGTTAACTGTGTTAAAAGGATGGAGGATGAAGCAGGCCTTTGGTAGTAGCACTTACTAGTTACCTTGAAAACAGCTCAACTGACAAAGCTTTTTAATACTTTTTTTTTTTTTTTTAATTGGCAGTGCTGTTAAGCTTTGAAATACACTGTCTCAACAACTGTTCCAATTTTTTATTTCTGTTAGCTAAAGAATGTGAAAATAGGAACAGACAAACAGCTTTGTTGTTTCCAAAGTCTTGCAATTTTGGTTTAGTTTGAAAATCTAGCTGTTAAAATATTAAATGTAAGCAGCTGAAAATGCAGTGTGCATTATACTGTTCTGGTTTATGCAGATTCCTATTGTATAGAAAACGTCTGTTTGTTGAATAAAATGAAACCTCCCTCTAAATTATTTTTTATTAAAAATTATCACTATAAATTTCAGTCAGTCATATAAATCTACTTTCTTTGTGTTTCTGTGACAATGCATCATTAAGAGATAAAACTCCAATTCTGAAAAAATTTAAGCACAAGAGTGGTCGTACTCAAATGGTCAGTAAAATAATTTGCATGCTAATTAAAGTCATGCCTAGACCAGACCCAGTGGGCAACTCAAGCAGTGGAGAATCTTGCCGTTGCATTGAACAAGAAGAGACAGAGCACTTCTGGAGCTGAGAAGAGAAACCATTCATTACCAGAAGGTAAAGCAGATGTTTAAGGAACTTTTCAGATTATCTCTTGGGAACAGGATCACCTTCAAATCTTCAATATTTGCTTAATTTTTATATCCATGTAGAGCATGCAAGGTGAAGAGTTTTTCTTCTCGTGTGCTCAGAGCACACTTCCTACAGACAGAGGCTGGCACACAGACCATAAAATTGTATATTTGTATTTAAAAAAAAAAACAACATGCAAACCAGCAAGCTGATCTTTCAGTCTGTGTCATTAAAAAGAATTTATCCACTACTGCTTTCAGTCAGAAGTGCTGCACACAGTAGCTTCTCAGTAAATCAGAAAACAGCTACTTGTCTAGTTACTTCAGCATTACATTACGCTAATGTTTTCCTTGTTTTCCTTCCCTAAATATCCACTGTTAACATAATGCCACCGAAACATCTTTTCAGTGTGGAAAAAAAGAAAAAAAAAAACAGAAAAAAAGAAAAATCGTTTGAGTTTCATAAAACTGAAAAAAGATACACAAATTTTTTAAGTAAACATCTCTCTTGGACTGGGAGAAGACATTCTGTGAAAGCCATTCCTCCTCTTGCATTTGGGTGATGGTACAGGCAGTTGCACTCTCATCAAGGCAACTTGTGTTCCGATCTCTTCTGTCCTCTTTTACTGAAATTTCGTTAGCACAAGAGAAACTCTGTTCCACATCAGTATATTCAGCAAACATGTTCAGTGAATTTCCTGACTTCCTGAAGTGCCAGTTTTTCAGTATGAAGTAGGGAACAATTCAGAAAATGTTCAATACAAAAGCATCAGATCAGAAAGTTTCTTCCTGTTTTCATGAAGCCATGATAAAGATCCACGTTATGAAAGTGTAGTTTTGCAGCTTTGTACAAAGCAACTCTGAATGAGGTTTTGTGGACACAGTAATCTGAATTTTGTGGCTGTATTAGGGTAGGGAATGAAATCTTCAGTGTAGGACCGAATTCTCTCCACAACTGCTTCTGTAGACCTGCTGCATAAACAAAAAAGTCTGTTTGAAAATTCCTTCTTTTGCCATAAAACTTCAAGAGTTCCTCTAACTCAGAAGTGAAAAGCGGTGAGGGGAAATCTTGCTTTATTATATACATTATTTTATAATCAGTATACTATTTTCAGAAGCTTCTGAAAAAATAACACTTGTCATTTGAGAGCTGCAGCTGTTAGTCTGTTGAGATATAGAGGGGATGGGGCATATATTGAATTATTCATGAAGGCTACTGCTATAGTTGACAGAAGTTCATCAGCTAATTCCCCCACTTCATTCTGAACTTTCTTTTGAACTCGGTGAGGCTGCAGGGGTACAAGCTGTTACTTTTAATAATCATGCTACTAGAAGTTTCCTATACTAAAGTATAGGATTATCTCTTACATCACAGAAGTTTTCTCTTTTAAAAAAAGGAATTTAATGCTCATTGGGGACTGACAAGTGCTTTATTTTGAATACTTCAATACAGAGATAGAGTGAATAATTTGATATACTCTCAGGATGTAATTGTTACATAGATGTATTAGAAAAATGTAAGTAATGATGCTTTATTTCCTTAATTCAGTTTGGTGAACCAAACCCCCCCAACATTTTAATTATGTACATACTTAATGTCTTCATGATTTAAGAACACAAGGAGGGTTTGTGTGCTATTATTTACAATATCTTTTTCAATTCATAGGCCAATTCAACATGTGCGAATGCAAGGAAATATTAGGTTGCACAAGCTTGGGGAAATAGAGTGCTCTCTATTCAAAATGCTAAGCCTCGTGCTTGCATTAGCCAACTATTTTGTCATGCAGACTGTCAGATTAATGATAAAAATTTTTTATGGTTCTTCAGTGCAGAAGATCAAGGTTAGTTTGGCAGACACCAGCATCATCAAGACGCATGAAGTGAGTGCTTGCAGCAGTTACTGCAGGAATGCTCAATATCCAAGTCTTCATCTCAGTTTGAGCAATAAGGAGCTGTGTGCCTCTCACTCCAGGGATTCCACAAGTGTAGCTCTGTTTTCACACAGACAGGATTGCCAGCTACCTCTGCTTCAGTGAAAGCACAGATCTTACCAGTGCCTATTTTTTATCTTTAGGAGACTGCTCTTTCTTTTTAACATGACACTACAAACTAATTTGGGGGATTTGAGTGCCATAGGAAATTGTAATAAAAATTCCAGTGTCCAGTTCGTTCTCCTCTGTGGAGGTTTCTATGCTGAATGAGATTGAAAAAATACCTTTTTAGTGGTGTACTTGATGTAGACAGTGCCCTTATTTATCCTGTAATGACCTCATAGCAGCAGCACATGCCCTCTTGATGGAGAGGATTATTGTAATTCCCTCCTAGAAAGACTTCCAGCAGCTCAGCTCTGTCACTTGCAGCCTGTTCAGAATGCAGTGACACACTCCAGTTCTGTCTTGAGCAAATATGATCATCCTCCTTGTACCTTAATTCATTTACTTTGTCTGCTATGAAGTAGCTGTTTGATTTCAAAGTTTGCTCTCTTAGTTTCAAAATCCTTAATGGTTTAGATCCTGGCTATTTTCAAGAACTCCTCCACAAATATCATCTTGACAGATATCACCACCCCCATAGCACATTTTAGGAATCTCAGCATCACATCTTAGGTTGGCAAGTTATGTCCTTTGCTGTGATAGGCCTTCAATTAAGGAACTCCCCCAGGAAATCTGTCTCAAACCATATATCCTTATCAGAAAACATTAAAATTAAATGCACATTTTTGGCTACTTATTTTTTCTCCACTATTATTTTTCAGCATAATTCCTAATAAGACCATATATATTATGGTTGCACTCAGTAATTCTTGTTGGAGTTGTTCAGATTTTCTTGTTTCTTTTCTTGTAGAGTGACCTAAGGATGTTAATGCTGTAGGTATTGATAGTGACTTCTTAATGATGAGTTTCATGTTGCATGATACGGGTACAAGCTTTTCCATGTTAACAGACACAGTTTGTCAGTATAATTGCTTACTAGATAGGACACATGGACTATTATTTAATATATTCAGAAAAATGTGTTTGAATCTTCATCACTCTTCTTGACAAAGAATTATGTCTTTCTTGTTCCCGTTTTGCAGTCTAAGTCATTACACTTTAGCTGAACAAAGCTTCAGATAGCAAGGAATCCTCTTCGTCTGCTTGTCTTGCTGTCTGTTTGTCTTGCTACTTGTATCATAGTCCTTGTAATTGTGGTGAGATGTCTAGAGCTATGTTTAAATGGTGGCTAGTTTTCTCCATTGATGATAAAGTACACCTATGTTTGAAGAAGCTTAGACTAGATGTCAAATGTTGATGGCTTCAGTGAGGTCAGATGAATGCTACACTTGTAGGCATTCATAGAGTACTTACGGCAATACATAAGGATTTTTTCTTCAGTGCCATGTCTGCATTTCCAGTCTAATAATTAATTGCATTTTGCACACCTGAATTAACTTATGGAATCTGTTGGGACTCTAAATACTGCACTAATAGTACCACCTTGCATTTGAATACTGTGCCCATATTTAGATGCACACAACTTATATCCAGCAAAGGTTTATGAACAGCATCAAGGATTTGCTTTTGCATCTCTAATGTACTCATTGATTTTTGATTCTCATTGGCTTGCTGCACTTACTGGGATGCAGTAACAACATCTGTGATTTCATTAATCTTAACCATTACGTATGTACTTAATCTTAAGTACCTGAGCAGTTCTCTAGCCTTCAGTGAACTCTTCAAGTGTTTCAAATTAGACATATACGTTCACGCTTGTGAGTTTGGGGTTACACGCCATAGGACTGCAAAGGCTTACACATTTGTTCAAGTTTACTATTTTTGGATGTTGTATAGATGTCACAGTTATTTTTGTCAAGTAAAATGCTGCCCCATTAAGCCTTCACTTGACTTGTTGGTGTGGTGATGTGCTTTAAATTGTTTTAAATCCTTTGCATTTTGAAGTATTCCATGGACGAAAGTTACTCAAATAGTCTCATTAAAATTATAAGAATTCTGAAGATTTTCTAGACTGTATGTATTATTGCAAAGTGAAAGCTAGTTTTGATCCGGGGAAAAAAAAAAAAAAAAAAAAAAAACACAAGGAAAAAGAAAAGCATTGTTGGCTTTTTTTCTTTATTTTTTTTCCTTAAATCAAATTTTACAAATTAGCTATTTCCAGAAAAAAGAAGGAAATGAAGGAAGTTGACATGCATACCTGAAGCTAACTTCATTCTATTTAGATCTTTCTAAATTTAACTTCAGTGCAAGGTCAGCTAGTAGATGATTGGTCCAGTAATACAGCGAAATAGATGATTTTTTAACTTTTTTTCTTTTTTGTCTTACTATTTTTAGTAATCTTCTGATGGATTACAGTCAGTGAGAATACCAGAGAACTTTTTAGCCCAGATAATTCTTGAAACAATCCAAAACTATCGCGTATTATTAAGCTGGGAATTTACAAATCCTCATTATTGGATAGTCTTCAGGGTAACTTACTCATTAGGCCTTGAACCACAATCCCAGTAAAATGTAGTGTCTTTACTAGCACTCATTCCTATGAGGAAATTTTATTGTGGCATCGTGGAATACCATGCATTCTTTTGCTTTATGATTTATTCTCCCTAGATACAAAACTGTAAAAGAGATGTGTTAATCTATTTTTATTCAAAGTACAGAAATAGCTCGGTTACTGTTCAGAGATTGAATAAGCAATATGAGCATACTGTTTGTTCTTAGTCATGCTGTACCTGGTGCTCACAATAAGGATATTGATCTATTACAGGGAGAGATATGCAGCATATTTCACAGATCATTGCTAAATGATCCATTTTTCTGTTTCAGGCTGTTTTCCCAAAACAGTACTGTAAATCAAAAGTGTAAAACTGCTATATCAAGTAATAGATAATGTGCTTCAATGCAGGTTGCAACTTCATACTAGAAGAATACTCATAGTTAGCTGGCTCAAAATTACCCTGAAATAATGAAAGCATTTCACACAATTGTTCCTTTTTGATTGGATACTTAGGACGCTGTTCTTTGGGGATTTATGCCCTACATATGTTTGAATTTATGCAACTAAATAAGAAGTATGTTCAGAATGCAACATTTATCTCTAAATTGAAGGAAACTGTTATTCACTTACCTGCTTCTCAGCATGCGATTAGAATCTGGCTGTTACACATTGTAAAAAGGAGAATCAAGGCAGCTTAGCTTGCTTGTTTGGAATTTAGCAGTCCACAGCTGATAACCCAGGCTGAACCTGACCTTGCCAGCATTGCACAAGTAATTTTTGAGGATGAACTGCTCTTGAATAATTTAGCTAATGTATTAGACACAAAAAAATCTTTCCCTTTTTACAAAGGAATGTGCGTTTATTCTTTCTTCTCATCCTGAACAAATATCTTTGAGCAAACTGCTGTCCAGGACCTTCAGTTCTCTGTTTCTCATTCTGCCTCAGTCCTTTTTGTAGTACCCAGGGATTTGATGGGTGCAGCAATGAAGGTTTCTTTGGAGTCTTTGTCTGTCATTAATTTTGACAAGTTTATATGGTGTTGCATAGTGACCTAAAGCTGAAATATTACATTAGGATGAAGAAGTTGGCAGGGGGACATATTTTTAGTCTATTGGCATAAGAAGAACTACAATGCTGAACTCTTCCCCAGCATCAAAGGCGATTGCAGTACTACAGGCAGACAGGGTAGAAGCAAAAGAACTGATGCCATGGGCATTACTATGAGTTCATCTGCTAAGGTGGAGGACACTAGAAAAATCGGGTGACTGAAAAAAATCAGAGCTCTTCTGTTACTTAAATTTCTGTGTGTATGGTTCTAATGGGAGCTTCATCTCTTCAGGATATTGCATGTAATGCTCACCTATACTGCAGTTTTTCTTAACATATATTCAGAAGTTGGAACATTATTATTGCATGTTTTTGAAGTGTTTTACTTTTCCATTTTATGTAACCAATGCATTTATGGGACTTGGAGCAACCTGGTCTAGTGGAAGGTGCCCCTGCCCATGACAGGGGCCTGGAGCTATATGAGCTGTAAGGTCCCTTCCAACCCAAACCAGATTCTATGATTTTTTTCTGGGTGGTAAAATGAAAATAAGATAAGTGTGCATGGTGCAAAAAGTAGGAAGAGTGACTTCGGGCTAAAATGCGATTGAGGGAATCTGCTTCATAATCTCAGATCAAACCACCACCAAGCAGCAAGAGATTAAAATGAACTGAGGTTGTAGAATGTGTTTTCTGAAGAGCTGTGCTACAGCAAGTCTTTAAAAATGGTTTTACATTTACTGAAGACAGCAAGGGCAAAATGTTATACTACAGTACTACAAGATTTTCAGTTACAGAGAATACAGAGTCATTCCTAAAATGACTAGGAATTTTTTTATCATTGTCTAGCTGGCAGAAGAGAAGAATGTAGAACTAAATTACTTACCATTACTGATCATTATTCCATGAACAGGAAAGACTTAAAAGGAGTCACAGCAGGTGAAGAGCACTCTGAAATGAGCCTCCATTTCCACGCAGTGCACATGTTTATGCTTCACCCTTCTTGGTTTCATAATGTGCATGACATGTAATCCTACTATGCATATATAAACCCCACAGCCATGACAGTGGGCCCATTTTCTGCAGTGAAACATAAAAGTTATGTAGTTAGTCAAAAACACCGTGACAGTGGTTGTTAATGTTCGGTAGTTCACAAAGGATTCAGTTTGTAATGCTTATTAAAGAAACCTATCTCACAACAGATACTGAGTAAAACATATATAATTACTCGGTAATGATCTTAATGTACAGAACATTTTGTATCATATTTTTCATAAGGTGCTTTTCTTTCAGTGAGACTAGGCCCAAATTTTACCCTATTTACATCTGATTTCAGGTCTTACTATATTCCACAATGATTTTTACCCTGTAGAGTGAAAAGCTCCTTGCACTTCAGTTGAAATATGGCTAAAATTTGGGTGGAAGAAAACCCCTTAAAAATATAAGTAAATATATCACTATATTCTTCCATGCACATTTAACAGCAAGCTGGAATCTAAAATGTGCCTCCTAAATTAAATTGTAAATTATTTTGTATGAGTGAATCTTGCTATCTGTACCTTGGAAAATGTAAGATTAATTTAATTATGGGCCCTAATTTCAGATTTAAGAAGTATCTGATTGACAGTAGCAAAGGTTTAACAACCTACTCCAAGACAATATTTGGCAAAAGTGAACTGAGATTCAGCCTTGGAAAGAGGATTTGCCCTTGAAACTGTTGTAAACAGAAGGCTAAGAAATCCAAGCTTGTGCTGCAGCTCGACCTTTATCTTGTTTAACTACTTCTTATTTTTAAATGTGTTTGAAAGACAATTGAATTCCATCAGCCATAAAAAAGCAGAGCACTAAAGTACAGTCTGCTTTAAAAATAGGTTTTTCCTTTTTTTTCAACATGGTTTAATAAAAACTAAATTGGTCCATATGCTATGATTTTCCTTCAGATTAGTCTCAACTAATCTCAACATCTGTAACCACTGGAAGTTACTGACTGATGTGTCTGTCCCAGGACTGCTGAGTTACAATTATAACCCATGAAGTTTTTGAGGTCCCTCTACCCTTTCAGTCCAATTCCAGGTGGAATCTGACCACATCCAAAGCTGGTGGTGTCTTCTGGTTTTGTGGCAGACATTTAAACACAAAATGTCTGACATCTTATTAGATTTGTTGAGAGTTGTTTGATACATTGCAGATACTGCCTTTTAAAGCCTGAATTTAGGCTAACGCATTGCCCATTCAGGATTTAAGGAAGTGTTCAGAGCTGCTGGTGGCTATCATTCTGCCTTATTGAAACTTGGTTTCTGATGTTTTCTATCCATGCCTATGTCAACGTGTTCCCTTATGTAAGCTGCCCTTATAGGAAGGACAAATAATAATTTTGTGGTTTGTTTTATTCATTTCATGTTAGTATTCAATTTATGTTAGTATTCAGATCAACGAAACTGAAAGCCATTATTCCATACATTATTCCAAGAGAGCATGCAAGCAAATTTCAGCTTCAGTAAGAAGCTCTGCAGGCATAAAAGAAAATTCCTTCTATCATTTTCAAGTGATAGAATTCGTAGGCAATTAAGTTTTCAGAAGCAGGAATTTTGCATCCTCTTTAATCAAATGGGCAATACCCCCACACATCTCATCCCCATCACTGGCAAGAGAATAGAGACCCTATACCAAGAATAGCTAGACTGTATGTAGCAGGAGTGTTAGGATACACAATCAATTACTATGAATAAAGTGCCTCCAACTTTTATAAGTATATCCATCTCCTGGCAGTTAGCAACATTTGTGTGAATCACTGATTTCTGGTTTATTACAATATGAAAATCTCTGTACTAAGAAGTTCTTGTAGGAAGGACTGCAAGTAAAATTACTTTCTAGCTTAGCAGACATTTTTGTTCTCTCCATCTCAAAAGAGTATAGAGAATTTGCATTTCACCTATAAAACTTAACAACTGGTTAGTATTAAAAAAGTTATACACTCTCATCTTTAACTGGGTGAAACTGTGAGCATATTTGAGGGAAAGGAATCTTGTTCCTTTCTGCACAGTATTTTTTGTGTGGAGAACTTTGTCTTTGCTCTTTCACATGATACCAAGTCAGCAGTGTAAAGTGGACTTTCCTGTCATCTGGGTGTGCTTCTTGTTACCACATTTTTATATTACTGATAATTTTTTTTTTCACAAAGACTATCACTCCCTATTTCTGTGCAGTAGGCCTGATATTCTAGTCAGTTTGGTAATATACTGATACTTGACGTGTCCATGTTAATATGAAACCAGGGCATTGACTTATCAAGAAATAAGCCGTATGTTTGCCATGAAATGTAATCACTGCCATAATCCTACTAAAAATTAGATTAAAAAAAAAAAGCCGAACAGAATACTGCACAAAAAGTCTGTTGACTTTCCCATAGATCTGGTTGAAAATACCACCACTATTACAATCATTCTTCAGATACTTTTTTTTCTGTGAGAACTGTAAAACAGTTAGAAATGCGTTATTGAAAACAGTGAGTACTAAAACCATTTTCCAAAATTGAAAAGCTGACCTTTATCTAAAAATAATAATAATAATAATATTTTTTTTTAAAATCATATGAAGAAGGATGTCCACAGCTCACTGACTATGTCACAATTCCCCTTGCCCTTTTTTCAAGACTGAATTATATCCATCAGGTTGATCAGTATGGAAAACTAATGCAGGGGAAAATGTAGGGTTTTTCAACTTTTGCAGGAATGTGTATTTCTGCTGCTGGTAAAGGAAGAGTTGCCTTGAGCGATATGAAGCTGTTCTCTGATGTATTAGTTGTGTCTACATAAATCATATGATAATGAAGAAAAGATTATCAGTTAGGTTAGTTTATTCAGACAACACTGAAGAGCTAAATATTATAATTTCTTTAGGATTATTTCATTGTTTTCTTTCATGGCATTGTTGCTGTCATCCATAAAACGGTATTTCCAAAAGCTCCATGTTGCAATAAATTATATCTGAAAAGAGGGAATGTCAATATTCATTTCATTAGGGGGTTTTGAATGAAAAAATGTTCATGTTTTCAGTAATTTGAACAGATTTTCTTGTATTTTTTTCTTTGCTACTTCCCTGGAAAAGCAGGTAAGAGAAAAGACTGCTCACTTCAGACGTGACAAAATTCCTTTTAATAAAAGAGCTTTCTGATTGTATAGTATGACATAGGGCTCTAAGCTACCCATTGAAGCCAAAATGTAAGTAAGGAATGTGATTTGTTCAGCTGACTCTGAAAGCAGAACCACGGTGAAATGCCTGTACTTCTAACAAGACAAAACATCACCAAATCAAAAAGTAAAAAAGTGACTTCTTCAACTGCATTGGAATTTACGTAAGCAGAGTAATGATCCATGACAGAATTTGGCCAGAGCATTAGACACAACTAATTCTGTAAAATTTTCATAAAATCTTTATTGTTCTCAGTGCTCATGATACTAGTTTTGCAATTCATTTGTAACACACTCTTTTCCATTAGCATAGTGTCTCCAAAACACTCATAGTTGAAATCTCTCTTAACTTCATCTATTACCTGCACATGTTTAGATATCCTTCGTGAGCTGTAGGTAAATCTGCAGAACACTTCAGGAATGTCTTGATACTCCAGTTATGACTGAAGGCCCATTATTTTACCTGTTAATTTTTGTACCACAGAAGCTTATAGGAAGAGATTGACCCTGTCCTAAAGAATTTGCAGTATGTAAATCTGACCCAGCTTGACCCTGATTAACTTGTGAGAATCAATAGGATCACAGCACATGCTGATTTGACTGCATCAATTCAGGGAGTGTCTCTTTTGTTAACCAGGGTGACCATATGCCATACAGGTTAAAAGTAGCTGACACCTCTTTAACTGAGCGTGACAAATCTTTAAAAAGATGAACATCTAATCTCACCCACTTATATGGCAGGAGAGCATGGCACTGATTTACAGGTTGACAAAGTGTACTATTACTCTGTGCGCGTCTTGATACAGAATATGCGTTGTCTGTGGCAGATGCAAAACCTGCTTAATGTGGAAGGAACCCTTAGAGTCTGCTCCATGTAGTGTCAGGCTCTCTACTCTTGCTGCTCTCTGCTTTTCGTCATAGAAGCCAGGTTGAGCCGGGTGGCCTGTAGTCCTTCTAACACTTGCTTACCATGGGTGTGATGCTGAATGTCACAGCGTCTTTTTTTACTGATGAAGGGAAACAAGCGGTGCATGAGCTTAAATGAAATAATAGAAGAAGGCAGGACATCATGTTTCCAGTTTGGTTTTGTTTTTTTTTTTTTTTATCAGACAAGGTATTACACTGTAAGACTTGACAGCTACCAATCTGTAAGCACCTTAATCCATACCACAGACATTTTCTTCCATGCCAGTGGTGATTCCTACAGAGCCATGCAGCAGTGAGGTTTCCAGAAACAAGCCCGTGTAAATTTGCTGCAGGTTCTGTGTATCCCTCCAAGAGGTTTCAGCAGGAGCTACAGACTTAGGTAACACACGGCTCTCATCTGAAGAAATTGCTCCAGGAACTGAAACAAATTTTCTGGGAATCTAACATCAAAGGACCATCAGACAACAAAATAAATATCAAAATAAAGATTTTGGCCCAAAAAACAGACCCAAAACCACACTAAACTTAAAACCCAGCAAGAGAACTGCTTCCATCTACCAGAGCCAAGAAAAAAGAATGACAAATGAGCAGCAGTCTCCTCTAGCATAGGCTATAAATCAGTTTGTTCTTGTCTCAGGCTGCTGGTGTTGAAAAGTAAATACATGAGCTGGTATGGGAAAGTGTTGGATGATTAAAATGACATGAAAGTATTCCTTCAGGTTTTCAGTAACTTAAAATAATAACAGCAAAAGCTATAGTTGTTGTTGAAGTTCCTAATTTATACTTTAATGTATTCAACAAATCCTATAGTTGCATACTGTATAGTCTTTCATACAAACTTGCAAAATGGAGCCTTTGATTCCTCAGTGGTCATCTCTTGCTCATATACAGGACTAACACTTTCATATTAACATGGCTGATGCAGAGTCTTCTTTTTTATTACTAATATTATTATGGTTATTGTTGTTACTATTAATACTTTGAAACTTTTATGCTTCATTTTTATGATGCTTTGTTACTGTATAACATTGCTATAGCCTATGAGGATTTAAAGCCTTCAGCATCGTGGTAACTCATCTTTCCCCTCCAGAGGAACCCAGTGGACTCTTCAGAGAGACTGAGAACCATCAGCATATTTTTCCTTTATTTAAGGAGGATAATGCCATTGAGATGTGTGGGTAAGACCATATGGAGCTTGCAGCCTTGATAATAAAGTGGTCTTGGACATTTCATACAATATCGTCAACTTTTTTTTGAAGTCTCAGTGCTATTATTGTTAAAGTAAATAGAAAAATTGCTGCTAACTCCCATATGCACAGAAGCAATCAGAAAGTGAGATACTGTTTTCAGTGAGCTGTTTCCAAGCTCTACAATGAGATTTTTTAAATAATTTTTAAAAAACGTATAGCATCTTCAATTAGGTTATGACATGCCGTCGACATTTCTATTGAGTAGAACTCATTACTGACTCAGATGGGTTTCAGTTTTGCAGCACGACATATGAGGATGAACATTTTTAAGTATTTCATCATGCAAAACTTGTTAAAGCAAAAAAAAAAGAATGCTGGAGATTTTTCACTTGGAGATACTGTGACAAATAAGCAGTGGATCAGTTTGATAATTATACTTGGAAAGTACATTGCTTAATAGGAGTGGACTGATACTTATTTGTCATTTATGCATGATCTAATTGTACAATTGTCTGATTTTTCATATGAAGGGAGGAAATCTAGGTTTACAGAATAGGAAATCAGTGACACAGTATTTCCTTATGATGAACTTGCTTTTAATTATTCTGCTGTTACTGTTAGAAAGTTGTTTAATGCAGATTTATAATCAGGACTAAATGCAATGTTTGAAGATGTTGTATCCAAAACATGTAGTTATATTCTAGGAAAAAAAAAAAAAGTATGAAGAAAAAACCACATTTCTCATCTGACTCTTCTTTATGGTATCATTTGTTTTAAGCACTACTTGTTTTGAACATTGAATTTTATTATTCTTATCTCAAACTCTCTCTAGTGCCAAAAGTGTATTTTCTTATAGACGTAAATATGTAATTGATATGGAATGGATTTTGTCCCGTCTTTTTGTCTGTTAATTGCAAAGTAAAATTAATCTCTTTACCTTGAAGCTGCATAGTTTACTGTCATAAGTTGGGGGCAGTCATGTGAAGTTTCAATAGCAGAGAAGCCTTGGGATTTTCAGCTATTTCTGAGATCTTAATCAAAAATATTACTGATTGCTTGGGAATCAATGAACACACTCCTGAGGAAAAAAAAGAGGCAGTATAACATTAACATTATTCACAACTCATAATTATTTTTTTTTTTATCTTAATGTAACACAGTGAAGAATATCAAAGAACAGTAGGAAATCTTGCTCCATGTAAACAGGTCAGAAATGTTCAGTGCTTTTGATCTTTTTTTGAGGCAGTCGTACACACATGGATAGCTTTAAACACTTTAATTTTCCTTTTGACCTCCTGGCATATTGAGTTTTAGCACATTCTGAAGTCTGTGCCTATTCAGGGTTTTTGAAACCATAGCTTTAAAGTCAACAGACACTTCAGTAAAAGTAAGTGGTGATTTAGAATTAGCATTGTGCTGCTGACACAAACTACAGCCTCTCACATTAATGGAAACAAGATTTCTGAGTCATTGAAGGACTTTGAAAGGGAGAAAAGATCCTTAAAAATCATCACATTCCACTTCCAAAGGATACTATCTTCATAATATTCTCTTTTTATTCCCTGCTTTTACCCATTCGCATAAGGTTATGTTTGACTGAACAGGAGTTAAAGCATTTTTAAAAATACATTGATTGATGTCCAGTCAGTCTACTGAGTTTCAAAACTTTGTTTTTCTTGGGTCTCTTTCAAATAGAAAAGAGGAAGCACTTCCTTTTACAACATGATGTCAAGACAGGGACACACACACTCACATAGGCACACACATACACAAACAAGGTACTATTCAAATTGCTTCAGAGCTTACTGACTGGCACACAGGATCCTGGATGAGAGCAGAAAGAAAAATGCATAATGCTTGCAAAAAAAAAAGCAGCTTAATTATGTGGTGTTTCAGTAATTAAAATATTGCTGTGCAGAATACAAGGAATAAGGATTATTGTTCGGAATAGGCATCACAGAGTTGTGTTAATAGAGCAACAGGCTTCATTTTCCACACGTATATATATATGTGAAAACTATTTCTACTCCATGTACTTATTCAAAAGGTGGTTGCAGGCTACCTTCAGGTCTCATTTTCACCAAAGATTATGTGCAATAAGGAGCAGGGCACGTAGCAGTTTTATTCATGGCCGTGCATTTGAATAGCTAGCATCACAGTGCTGCCCCTGAGGCAATGGTGATAGGTTTTACAGTACTGTATTTTTTTGTAGCAATAAGGCCATGCTGTGTTTTCAGAGGAATGGCTTGACAGCAAAGTGCATCCGTGAAGGCCACCCCACTCATAATGAAGGTCTGTCTTTAAAATAACACTAAAACAAAATAACAGTTGTGTTTTGGCAAGGGTCTTAACTATTTACAGCCAGAGCAGTAAATAGTGCTTTAGTACCCGGATCTCCCTGAGCTGTAACTCTAAACCTGGAGGAAATACTATAATCAGGGGCTTTTTCTTCTGTAGTTTTTTAAAATACAGTATCCATTATCAATGTAAACATTCAGAAACCCAGACTGATATTTCTTTTTAAAATGCAGAATTTTGATTTGTGACAGCTGCATTGGATCGTTAATCATATATTATCTTTATGGGAGCCTTTTTCTAACATATGTTAATTGGCTGTTTTCTGTGACAAATTATGAGCTCTTACTTTGATGAGGTTCAATTGCAATCATGCTGGAGTTGAGTATGTAGTTTCCAGCCCCCGCTGGCTCCTTAAACCACTACAAACATCTGCATGCCACTGCAGTGCTGAGTAATGGCAGGATTTGGGTTGATCTGATTTCTATACTGATTTTTTTTCCACAGGATATTTTCAGCTCTTTGCACTAAATCTGTTACAGGGTTTGCTGTTTTTAGCAAAAGAATGATCTAAAATTAAGATCTCTATGGCATTATTAAAATACAATGAGAAATAATTTGCAGCACAGTGTGCTGAAATCGTTTTTAACTCCAGAAATTTCAATGGGCTACTAGGAATTCTCTGTCAACTCTTACTGCATTTTACAGTTCAAATTTACTGGAGTCATACAGCATTTCTGGGAGTAAAACTGTTGCCTGCTTTTGAAGTAAATATTTTTAAAATTCCAGCATGTAACATTTGCAAGTTCTTTAAGAAGAACTATATTTTATTTTTTGAGAAGTGGTTGGTATCACTTTATTTCTTTTTAATACTTATAAAAGACAATTACATTTCCCAGCTGGCCAGGAAATGTGTCTAATTATGTTTTGCATAAACTTGCACATTTTCCTGCTAGTAAAGAAAATGTTGCACTGAAATTTAGTGTCTATCTTATTTTTGTGTGTAAGGAATCTTTTGCTTACATTTGTTCAGTATGTAAATTAAAGAAATACAGAAAACATTCACCACAGTGGAAGTTGTATTGCTTTGAGCTCTTTTTGCTTGTAACTCTCTTGATAATAATAGTGCACGTAATTTTATTTTGTACAGCAATTCATTAGAAATAGTAAGATAGTAAATGCTGTATTTTAATGTGTTTTTACTTAAAGCTAGACGTAGGTTGAATGTGCAGACATACAAAATCTTATGTATTTTAATGCAGAGAGAGCAATATGATCATAAAGTGGATGGAGCGTCATCTTTTCAAAAACTGTGTCAAACAATATCAATTACATTGCAGTTAATTTAGCAGAACACCACACAGCTCAGCTTTGACCTAAACCAAATGGCAGTAGATAAATCTGTCCCATTTGTTCTTCAGAGAGAAGATGGGGGTTAAATTTCCAGGCAGGTGTTAGAGTTTAGAATAAGAAGAGCCAGATGTGTATGGAAGCTACTTCAGTCTCATGAGGCTGGTTTTAATTCAGCTGTTTCCCTGGAGGACCACACAATCAATGAGTTCCAAATCCTGGGGCTACCTGCGTTTACGTGAAATCATGGGAACAGTTCTTTGCAGCATACTACTGAACATGTGTGGAAAAATTAGAGCAGAAATTAAAGGTAAAAAAAAAAAGTTAACCTCAGAAGCTACATGAGTATCACATTCCTTTGCATTTCTGAAATGAAGAAATGCTAACCAAGTGGAAGTGCTTAAAGAAGCAATGCATTACCATGAGGAGAATGTAAGCAGAACAAAACTCATATTGTGGATATTTAATATATTTCTGTAATCACTCCTCATGGTAGTCAGTATTTTAAAAGTAAGCATATGTAGGTCATGTGCAGCACAGTGAAAGGCATTAAACCTAGGTGAACTGAACCAGGGAGGGATTTCAAAAGGATGATTTTGAGCATGTTGTCCCTACCTCAGTATGTCTGTAAAAGTAAATTGATGCCCTGTGCCTTGAATTAGTGTACACAATGATATTCAATTCCACTTGATAAGATGAGCTTAATTGGCTTTAAGAAAATAAAGCAAGGTAAAGAAAGATGTACAAGCGAAAGAGAGGGCTTGGCACTTTATTGGATTTTGAGTCCTGTGAGCCATGTGTCTTAATTGGGGCCAGTTGGGATCATTCAATAATTGCTGTCAGAAGATCAAATTTAATTCTCTTTATAAAAAGACCACAGTGGGATAGAGTTAAACAAATTGTCATCTGAGGTTTCAGATGAACTAAACTTTAATTAGGTTGATTAGGATGCTGTAAAAGAGAGAGGGTGAGAAACAGGAAATTGATGAATCTGCTGTGTACCATGTTGGGCCTTATATGACAGTACTGTCAAATATCTTTATTTCAAGAAGCTACACATTAGCATAAAAGGCTATAGTGCTACAACAACATGTTTATAAGTGTTTTATATATATAATTATAACTTTCTGAAATCAGTAATTTTAAACACATTTCAATATTTTTATGATCACAAGTTTTCCATTAACATTACTTTCATACGTTTTTAAATCTGATAAATTATGTTCTGTACTTGTTTACATATTCAATGACTATGCCAAATGAAAAATATAGCAGATTTACTGAAAGCCCTCATAATTTCCCTATTGTGTAACAAATGCTCACTTTACAGAACATTTACATGGACAAATCCCCAGGTTTATTATCCTCAGATTTCCATCAGAGAAACAAAATGAAGGTGATATGAAATATTTTTGGCAAAAAAAAGAGAGCAGATCGCAGCCATGTTTGCATCCTAATCTTAGATTCAATTCTCTACACTCAGCTGCCTGCTACTTTTGCTGTTTCTAAGAATAACTTTTGTCAAAACTCACCTTGCATATCAATAGAGATCAAAAAGTGCCATTTCTGAGAAAACATAATGCACATTCAAGGCCACAAAAAGGTTTAGCTAATGTATCTTTGTATTGATTATGTTTTAGGTTTTTTCTAGCATGCTTCTAGGACAGTAATAAAATGAGCAAGGCTGGCAGTGATCCGCTTAGAAAAAAAAATGCTCATTCGAGATAAAACAGAGACTGTCAAGCAAATTGCATTGCATTTCGCTTTGCAAACTAAGCACATTTTATATATATGTTTTCTTCAGATATTTGTCAAGGAATTTGACTTTTTGCATTGGCTACTGCGAAATGCAATGTGTTTTGTATGTGTAAGGAATAAAATAAATAAATCCAACTGCATGTGTTTAATGGAGTGGTTATAGCTGAGGTTCAGTAGGCAGGCTGTGATGCTCACTTGTGGCTTTTTTAGTTGTAGACAGTGGTAGGTGTACCTCTGTGGCAAAACCCTTCCCTTTCAGTAGAAAATTTGCTTTTATGGGGCTTGAGGTGAGAGCTGTTAGGCTCTGATTTCTGTGAAAAACAGAAGAACAAATCCTCATGTGGGAAGTATGAATTAGTTACCTAATACAGTTTTCAAAAACTGTGAACTATGATGTGGCTGAACAGCTTGCTAAATTAGATGGGGCTATTTATGTCTCTGTAAATGATGAAGGTACAAAACCGAGGCTCTTTTAGCTTTTCTTCATATCAGAGCATAATTCCTCAGTGTGCTGGGTATCTTATATTTCTCCATTCAACCTCTTTCTCTTTTTATTGTTATATATTGTCTTCTGGTTTTATTGTTAAGAGAAATATATCTATTGCTTGTACCTTCATCCAACAGCAAAGCCAAAAGAAAAAAAAAGAAATCTGTAGGCTATCCCAAAATTCAGAACAGAAAATTCCTTCCTCAGCAGGCAACCTCAATAAGTTGTTTCAGCTACCCTTCCCATTTCTTCACTCACAAGGCATCTTTTTCTGTTTTCTCCCTAAAAGGGAAGTCCATGTTATGTTTCTTAGAGCTGTGTCTCTTTATGCATTTTTTCTTAGTTCCAAACTAGTGTGAATCCAGTGTGGATCTTCCAGCATAGAGAAATGCCTCTCATCAAGATACAGCCGCGAGGCAGAAAGCAAGTAGCTTCAGCAAATGAGTGATGGTGTGCTAGCACTAGCAGATATGGCCATGTACTTTATTTCTCTATAGTTAAAACCTCCAATTTTTTTAAGACGCCTCATCCTAAACATGGAAAAAATTCCAGACATGAGGCACCCGACAATGTATGTGAAGGTTTATTTCCTATGATGGGGCTTACAAGAGGTATCAGATGCTTGTAATCGCAATATAAGTACTTTTTTGCTATATTGCCACTGTATTTTTTTCTGCGTTTTAAGAACAGATGTATTCTGAGTTCATGTGTTTCTACTTATTTGTGCGTATTTTGTATACTTAAAAGCAGCAACCTGTCCCAATTTAAGAGCTTTGACATTAGAAAAAGACATATATTTCACAGACAGAGGCAGTTCCTCGCCCCTAATCAGCAAAATGCAGGTGTCTTCATTTTTTTTACTAGCCTTATGATGTACCTGACATACATTTCATCTCATTTGTCCTTGGAAAAAAAAAAAAAAAAAAAACCAAAAAAAAAAAAAAAAAAAACAACCCTAAGTGGGTTTGGAAACATTAATGTAGACTTTTCAGCTGTCATGGTCATTGGGAAGATTGATATATTTCCCTGGTGGGTTTTGGTGGGTTGTGTTTTTTTTACCTTCTTCCTCCTCATTTTAAGCCTGCAGCTGTCTCTGGGCAAGCAGCTGAGTTCAGGAGTGTCGTAGTTTTCATACTCATATTTATCATATTGATATTTATACAGAATGAATGAGCAGTTAGCAGCTCAGCAGCTCTCCTCCATGTTATGCATTTAGTTCACATTTCGGAAGAACTATATTTAATTCTTGACATTTCCTGGAAGGTCAGGGATTAAGCAAAAGTGTGTGTTTCTATTACTTGGGGTACAAAAAAGAGAAGCAGAACATGACCAGACCTAATCATTCCTCTCTGATAAATGAATTGTCAGATGAAAGATGGGCTGATACGAGGTTGCTTCAGAAAATTAATAAAGGTTTTTAACCAGGAATGTTACGTTTTTAGGTCTGTATTGTAGGAAAAGCAATTTTCTGTTTCTGTGTAGTGTAGTTGTAGCTGAGGTCTAAGACCACAAACTAGAGACTGTTTCTAAGCAGAGGTAATGTATCTCATTAGACTGGCTTTTATAACTGGAAAAAAAGGATTAATTTTGTGTCAAAAGGCTCTAAAGAAGGGCTTGTACGTCACAAAGACAACTCAGTCAATATACATTAGATACCAGTTCTGTTTACAAAGCTTGTCTGATTTCTTTTTCAGTACTAAATGGACCTGTTCTCATGTTTGCATTAGTATAGAGTAGCTACATAGAAATTGGCGGCAGCATTCTCTTGTTTTCCAGCCACTAATCAAATTACTCTTAAAATGGCAATACAGTGAGGAACACTTCCCAGCCAGAAAAGAATTTGTACCTCCTTTACACATCTATATGTTTTTCTGTCGAACATTTCCCATCACTAACCCAAAACCAGTTTTACATTCACTCAGCTTTGCCTTGATAATTTTTGTTACTCATATTTGGTCATGTTGGAAAGGTTTCCTTTTATTAACCCCCTCACAATGTTTCTGTATAATCTGTTGTCTAGAAGAGGCCTGTATTTTCTTTTGTGAGGAACTTAACTTGCATCACTTCTTGTCTTAGTTTCTGCACTTATGTTCCCAGTTTTGACATACTTTAATCCTCAATTATGTCCCTATTCTACCTCCTTAGATGATCCTTCCTGGTATTCAGCTTCATCTTTCAATACGGCTCAGTCATTTCTTTGCTCTGTAATTTAAAGAGACTTTGGGTTCCTAATATATTTTGCTGTGTTTATTCATGCCACAAAATTCCTGTTTCTAAAAGCTTTCTCTTTTCTCTAAAAAATTCCTAGAGGTTTCATTTGCAAGTGCATGAGACATCCCTTTTCAAAATATAATTATTAGTTTTCTGCAATCCATGTCTTTGATCCTTCTCAGATAGACGAAATGATGGTGGAGCACAAACCTAGAAAGGCAGAACTCATCTTGTGTTATTAAAGATAGGCTCTTTGAGTGGGAAAAAGGAGGATCCTGAGTAAGAGTGCATAAAATTTCTTTGGAGCTTGTTGGTTGAAGATGGGTGAAGGAGACCAAGTCTGTGTAGATCTGAACAAGTCCACCTGGTTTACCCAACGTTTTTTTCTCCATCTAGTCTGCCTACATCTCCAAGACTTACCACTGACCATAGTTCAGACACTTCTGTCTCCAGCTCTCTTGTCTAAATGTGTGTACCAAGCTTCCTTGCATTTCTGTAGTTCAGCAAATTATAAGCAGAAAGTAATGAAAAATCTTTTCTGTTAACAAAGAATCCTTTTGAAAATCAATTCTTGCTTGCCTCAACAGAGGCAAATCTAAAATTGCCTGCCACTGGTATTGGCACGGCATTACCAGCCACTTGTGCTCAAATTCAGACTGATTTGGTACTGCAGTACATAGCTTTTTCCAGTAACAACTAAAATTGTCCCATGATTCTTAAAAGCCATTGTGGGGATTTATGTTCCTCACCACAGATTTCCTCACATACAATCACTTGTAACAAGTCTGTAAATCTAGGTCTAACCACAGCCGGAAACTGCTTGCAGGTGATGCAGTGACTTAAATCTTAGGTTTTTCTTGTAATTAGCCAACACTCTCCAAAGTCCTTTGTATTTGTGTGTAAGACTGCTCTCAACTGTGTCTTACTGCACTAGTATCTTACCTGGCATAGAAAGTGTCTTTAAATAAGGGTAGACTAAGATCTGAGTAGTTCAAAGATAGATCCCTTTGCAGCACACCAGGTGCTAAAGCATATTCTGTTGACCACTGAAATGCTTCATGTTCTGCTCCAGGCCACTAAATGGCAGACTGAACTTGTGAATTTGTAAAACACCTTTCCTGATATTTACTGCACATCTATTGACTATAATGTGATCCATTCAAATCATTAGCTCAAAACTATTGAGACATACAGCTGAAACTGCAGCAGTCCAATTTCCCTTCTCCATTTTCAGGCAGGTTCCGATTCCTAGTCCCTGTCTCCAGTTCAGTCCAATTAGGTGATGCAGTTTGAAGTCCTTTATTTTTTCTCTTGTATTATTAGTTTGTCTGATTCAATAAACTGTTATACTTGAGCCAGTCTCCCAAGCACTTCAAGGATACTATTCCGTATTTATTGGTCAGACTCCCATTATGTCTGGCTAGCTGCCAAGGTACAACATGCACCTCATCATAAACCTGTAAACCTTTTCTTTAGACTATTGGCTTTCCATTTTCTTCATCTGAGTGATGGGTAGACACTGAAATATCCCCTGTTAATCACTGTAGACTTAAGATCAACTTTTCATAAGTATGGTTTTTTAGTATATATATATATATGTATAGGTACACATATGTATGCATATACCCATGTATATATAAATGCATACATATATGTGTATATATAATATAATACATATATACATAGATGGTGTGTATATATATAATATATATTATAGATATATACATATATGCATTCCACATAATTGCTTTCCTTGAAACATGCATTAATGTCTGCATTCTCTGCTTAGCAAATCAAATACTTTTCATCATCTGTTCTTCAAAAATGTTGTAAATTAGCCAAGTCTTTCTTTCTTCATGAAGCATAGCAGGCACATGCCTCTTCTTACTGGGCTGCAGGCAGTCAGATTTCATCTAGGTTGCTGGTGGTTGCTTCTTCTTTTGGTGCATGGCTTTAAGGAATTACCATCCGTGGCAAATTCCACAATTGCTTAGAAGGCCTTAGATTCAATTCCTATAATGGAATTTTATCAGCCTGTCCAGGTTGGGTGTATCATCTATGTACAACCCATAAAACCCTCCTTCACAGTGCCTGGTGGATGACTCTTTGCACATCTTCTGGCAGGTAAGCTGAAGTCCTCCTTTCCTTTCCATGCAGGCATGGATATTCAGCCTCTGGGTAACTCAGACTTTTGAAAAGCAGGGTCTGTGGCGTAATGAAGTAGGAAGTACATCTTCTCCACTGTTTTGACACTTCGTTTGCCCAAAAACTCTTTTCAGGGTAATTTTGCAAAACAATTGCAAGTGAAACTCTTCCACTCACGCTGCATAGGTTCTTGCTCTCCAAGATAATATGGAACTGTGCTTGATCTGTAAGCTACAATGACCACAGTTGTCTGTTTTGAGGGAGATGAAGTATTCTTACAACTAGTCTTCAGAAGCATTTAACTCCAAATTCAAAAAAATTCACAGTGCGATATACTGCCATGCTTCTTCCTACAAGGCATATATGCAGTGGCTTTGATTACAAGACTTGAGTTGGCTGAAAGAGAGGAATTTTCTGCAGTCAGTGAAATAGAAGTATGATCAAATATAAATGTGAAAAGCAAGGAAGGTGTATGCCCTGAAGTTCAAATTTAGAAATAAACACATAATGTTGGTGTCTGTTTGCAAATAAATAAATAAATAAATGGAGTATAATTTGGAATAATCTTCATTAAATTCAGCAGATGCTTTCAAAATCAGTAGTAAAAATAGCTACTGTAATAAAACAATAGTGAAAAAGTGAATTCAGATCAAATTACTCAAATTTTCTCTAAAACTTTTAATCAACAACTTACATATAGGATACTTTGCAGTTTTCAAGTTTATGAACATTTTACTTCTGTCTTGATGCAGAACTTCATTGCCTTTGAATTGTTCTCCTTTGTAAATTAAATTCATACCATAAATCAAGAATCAGGCTAGATAAATGAAAAGATGAGTAACCTTTGCTAGTTAAAGATTACAGATATTTTCTTTATGTACAGATTTCTTCATTTTGATATATTGTCTATCTACTAGTCTGTAGTATTTCATCTGTTACTTTATATCCGTTATGGCCTAAATGTTTGGTTTATACTTCCTGTAGCAAAATGCATGCTCTCTTAAGAGTTAAATCTAGTAGATTAAAATGAGCTCACATCCAGTCTTTTTATGTGGCAGCCTGCCCATAAGATCAAAACACATTAAGTGTAGGTTATGTTTAATTTCTAAATCAGAGTATTGTGGACAGATGTTTGAAAGCTTAAGATGACTCAGATTCATTTGCTGCATGGCTTTCCGCCTAGATAACCATACCATACGTAGATCATGCCATTTTTGCTTTACTGCTGTATTGCTTTGGTGATGACATATATGATTCTGGCATATCCTTTCTGTTAATGGCCCAGACTGTGTCTTCTGAAATGACCATGTAGCCAAACCACATTGAATGTGAAGGACTCCTATCTTCAACGTCAGCTGATCTCATTTGGATAACATGAGATATGATTGTTACTTTCACCCTTTTCTGTATTTCTTTCAACTTTATCCAGCTGAAGGTGATGTACCCAAAATGACTGATGCCTGTTTGGTGCGGTTTGCCCAGCTGTTTCTTCACTATGTGGCTGTCTTTGCCCACGCAGGGAACATATTTGTATCAGCTTTTACAGAAAACGCTTCAGCGACCATTTATTTGAATATGTCCTCACCACTGTGAATTTTTGTGGTTATGTTGCAGTTTTTGCAGTTAATTTTTCATCAGAAAAGTAGCCGATGTGTTCTTACTCAGTACATTTAGATTTTTGTTTAGAATCTGATTCAAAACTTGTTTGAGTAAACAGAAAGACTTGCATAAAAAGATGTCAAAGATCTTTGAAGTTACTTTTATTTATCAAGCTATTTATCCAGAATGGTAAGTGAATGGGGACAGCGGGTTTTTGTTTGCTTCCTTAAATCAAGATAATAAAAAATTTGGTTTGGTTCTTTACTTTTATTTTAAATAATCCACTTAGGCTGCAAACTGCTTAATGGAACAGGATCTTCTTTATGGCAAGATTGTTTCGTTTTTAAAGCAACCATGAAAATGCTAAACCATAGCATATTTTGAGTTAGTTTTTCACTGTCTGCCTTCTTGTCTAGAAATTAAATATTTTGACTCTCCTGTTTTGATACTCCTTATTGCCCTGGTGTGACTGTTCAAAGAACTCTCTCTCTGGGCTGTTGCAGCAGAGCACACTCAGACAGTTCTGCTCAGAGAAGGAAGTGGAGAGTTTTGGTTCCCATTTTGCACTTCTGGAACAGTTTAGGGAAGGAAGCACCTTTACACCTTTTATTGTTCGTGGTTGCTGACATCATATCCTTCCCTGACTGCTCTGTGCGTGTTTCCTGCCATTCTGTCAAGATTCTTCTGTGTTGCATAGCGGGTGCGCAAGTGTGTTTGTATGCATGTGCACGCGTGTGTATGTCTGTGCATGGATGCACGACAGAGAGACAGAAGCTGCATCTGTCCATTAGCTCTTGCCCCTTCTCAAGGCTCCGATCAATCTTCTGTCAGCAACCACTGCCTCTGCCAAATCATATAGTGAACAGAAGCCCGCCAAAAACTGAAGTTCCTCTTTTTGTAAGCCGTCTGATTATTTTTTTTTTTTAATTTATTTTTTTGTGTGTTTGGGTTAGCCAAAGAAAAAAAATGCTGCAGGCTGTAGCACCATAGCACGTAACTGTGTTTCTTTAAGTGCAATTTGTTCGCATGTGACCATGTCGTTAAGTTGGAAAGTTTCTTTTATGCGGAGAATGTTCAACAGAGCTTCTGGAATTGTTTTAAGTTCCTTTTTAGATTCTCTTGGGTAATGAAAGACTGCAATACTCTTTGAGTTTTGTAGTACCTTCAGTGTTTCCAGCTAGCTTGCTTTATTAGTGTTAGGGTACAATTAGTCATTTCACGGGAACTTTAAATACTTATTCCTGCAAGAACTTCCAAAATGTATTGCGTACAGCAGTGAAGTCCTAAAGCAGACACTGGGATTTGTTGGTCTCCAGAGTTCTTTATACTCTGTTTGTCTCAGAAGTCACCAGATTTGAAGGTTATAGCCTTTAAATCAGATGTCTTGACTTACTCACCTGAATCTAATTGATTAGGAATCAATATAGCTATGTGCTTTTTACACGTACTAATAAAATGAATAGAACTGTGGCTAAACACATTCTACAAGTAGCTTGTGAAATAGTATATATTGGAACATATATATGTGTAAGAGTAAGACAGATATAGAGAATAACACAGTATTCTCAATTTTTTTCTAGTAGCAGTAAAAGCAGCACACATTATTTCTTAAAAGGGAAATAAATTTGCCAGAAAAACTAAAAAGTTTTTATTTGAAGTTAGACTACTAAGCAGGAAAACAAAAAGGGAGAAATTTTTTCATCCCTGCAAGAAAAATTAACTGCCTATTGAAGGAAATTTATGTTTCTTTGAAAATTTTATGTTCGATGCATATGGCCTAACATATTCACTCTTCTCTTTCGTGTTCTCTCAGGTTGTATGATAATATTTAAGAACCAGATCCTTTTTGTTCCCTTTCAGCTTTATGTTACTGCACATCTATTTTTCTGCTTTAAAATAAAACTAATGTAGTTAGTAGGTTAATACAGGTAATGAAGAGCAAAACTCTGCTCATCAAGTGTTGCATACATTACTTCAAGATAATTCTGTGTAGATCACGGGAATTTTAAGTGTTCTGGCTTTATACTGTCTGTAAGATCTTTTGATGTTTGCAGGCTGGTCTTAAATGTGGAACTGGTAAGTGTGTGGGAGGGACTCAACATATTGCTTATCGCCTAAGACTTTTGTCCTTCCTGGTAGATTTTCTCAGCATTAAGTGATTTTTCTGAACTCACTCAGCCTCAGCATCCTGATCTGCAGAACAGCTCTCATCCTGGCTAACCTGCCACCACTGCGCTAATCTGTCTACCCTGATCTTCCACCTTGAAGTGGATAAGAGTTTAGGCAGGGGTAGTGCTATAAACCAATAGTGACACTATCTGCAGCTGAATGAAAGGAAAGGAAGTTGTTCCATATGCATTTGCTGTGGATTAGTGTATTGTCTTACTGTTGCAGAGAAACACTGTTGACTCCTTTGGGTCCTGCATGTGCATGGGAAACACCTTTCTTAACTTGCTCTTTGTATCAGAGGTAAGACTATAGGAAAAACAGGAAAGAAACCAAGTCCGAGGAAATCTAAAACCATTTCTAAAAGTAGACTGGGCTTGTTTGTCAACACTGAATATCAAGACAAAACGGTCTCCTAGCTTTGTTTGGGAAAAGAAGTTTTCCACATACATCTAATCAACTCAATTTAATTCAAAGGTTTGGACTTCTCTTTTTTTGTTGTAAGTATGATCGAGAACCTTTGTGTATTTTTTAGCAGCGAAAGGAGTAAAAAGCATTTAAAAAAAAATAATTGCAGCCTTTGCACTTTTTTGTATTGGCAGTTTGAGTTGTTCCATGTTCTGCATTATGGTAAAGATTTAAGCGTATATAAATATGACTACCAAATCATATAAAAAGTTAATCATGTACAGAGAGGTAGTAAGTATTACACTTGAAAACGTGGCATGCCCAGCAGAATTATGCCATACTGGCTAGTTAGAAAGCTCAGGCTGACTGCTTATTTGTTAACTTGCTTTTTTCTTAAGAGTGATAAAACACTTGAGCAGCTTAGAGTTTAATGTATGCAAAGAAAATCGAGAGACAATTGAAGATCAGAATGGGTGAGGTCTTGCTTTTCTACCTCAGTAGCTTTGAATCAGAGCCAAATAATGGATTAAGTGGCCAGGACATCAGCTTAGTGTTCCTTAACATATTGTGAGAATTTATCAGGCTGGCTGCGAGACTGCAGGTTAAAATAAATAAGGAAAAACTAGCCTCAGTTTTAAAATTACTAGATTTTTATTTTTGAGGCAATATTTTTAATATACTGTGCATCTGACATAAAAACTGTAAGAAAACATTCTAAATTAATCTTCTTCAGTTTTTTCCCCCCTTTTCTGTATTTAAAAGAACTATTTTAATTTCTGTTAGAAATATGTAAATATAAAGATACAGTAAATGAAGATTAAAAGGGGAAAAATTAATCTTTTCATTTAGTACTAGACTGAACATCATTTCTGTATTCTCTTCTGTCTCTGCTAAGTATTTTATTGCTAAAAATACTTTGCCTATGACAGAAACTGATTTTGTGATTTATGATATTTTGTGAAATATTAAACATGTACTGTGTTATGTATTTTTATCTATTGCATCTAACTGTCCTTAGTTTTGTGATAGAACCAGTACTGTAAAGCTCGGGAAGCTAGTATCAGTGCATTACTGAAACTGTGAAAGTATTTTCCAAAGCATTCTTGAATTACCACCTTTCCCTTTTGCTCTTTGCTACATAGCTTGTCTTTTGATGCAAAAAAAATGTATAAGGAAAGTGTTTGCTAGTTATCAATCACTTGCCATAACGTTTTAGAATTTACATCGAAATGAAATGAGCAAAAATGCACTACTGCTTTCTTCAGGTGTTTTAAGTAATACTTGCACTGATCTATATTCTTAAAGAATAAGGTTAAAAATTTTGGATTTAAAGTAGCTGATATCTCTCATATATCAAGTAATACTTTAATAAAGGTCCATGCTATTTGCATAATGAGGGGCATTATCAGCTCTGCTGTCAAAACACAAGATTGTTTTCCCTTCAGGAATGAATTAGCTGGCCTACTTAGCATACATAGGTAAAGAAAGGCTCATTAACTCTCTGATTTAGGTAATTTTTCATATTGGAGCAGTGAGTGGTATTTAAAACTGGAGACGTCTAATTCCGTTAAAGTTTTGGCAATGTGCATTTTATTCCTTCTCTTCACTTCTTGATATATTCATTTATTCATAAAAAGAGGCCTTTGAATTAAATTATTATTTGTTGATGAATTACTTATTTTATAGATGCAGGAAATTTTTATTACAATTTACTCTTACGCTAAATTATAATGAGGATGCGTGGTCAGCTTCATATAACTTTCATCTGGTTATCAGTTTTGTAATAACATTTGATTTCTTTTCTGTGTTTAACAGGAACAGATGCAGGGGACTGTGAACTGAGTAGTGCAAGTGCTGAAGAAGGAGGTTTGTTTTGAGGAAACAGGAAAGAGGAAGAAAAGAGAAGGGGAAAATACGTAATAGTAAGGAAGAAAGAGAGAAAAAAAACGGGGACTATGGGGAGAAAAAAGATTCAGATTACGAGGATTATGGATGAACGTAACAGACAGGTGCGTAGCAAAAATGCTGTATTTGAACATCATACTATATTTCTAAGTTGACTTATTCTCATAAGTGATTAAAATGTTGGTAACATTGTGTACGTATATGTACGTACATGTACACATACACACAATGTGTGGAATACTATCAAAGAAAAAGTACTTTTGGAAACAACCAGAAACCTCACACACAGTTTTTTCAAGTTTAATAACATTCACAGCTAGGAATTTATTTCTTGAGGCCTTGATTCTACAAAGAATGATGCACATGCTCTACTGTGGGCCCTCTCTACATTCACTTTGACTTCAATGTGTGATATACATGGTTAAACAAATCTGCAAATTGTTACAGGATACAGGCTTTTGGTACTGTATTTTGTGAACTATTATAATGTGAGTTTATTTGCAGGAAGTTTTGCATTTAAGTTCATAGATCCAGATTATTTATGTCTCTACATGTTTGCACGGTGTTTTTACCTCCTTCATCTAAAAATGGCAATACTTCATTAAAAAAAATCATCTTTTCCCGTCAGTATTTTAAAAAACAATTTGAGCACATTCTAAAACCCACGTACAATAATACTGACATGTTGTAGTTTCTGTAACCGGTGCTATGACTAAATAGGTCCAGCAGGACTGGTTAATTAATTACTATCACTGCTTTCAATAAAACGGCTGCGTAGCTGTCACATATTATCAACACTGTCTCAGCTAGTTAAAATATGGTCATAAATTAGAGATACTGCTTTCTTGTTTTCAGAAAAATAAAGTTCAACAATTGGCATCTAAAAATCAGTGAAAAGCTGCTGCTGTTTACATGAGATGTAGGCAAATGTTTCCTTGAAAGTGGAGATTCACAAGTGTGAGAAATTCTCTGCAAAATTATTTTACTCTACAACTGGTTTTCCTCATACCCGTCGCTGAAATTTAAGAGTAATATTCAGTAGAGCTGATATTAAGGACTTGATACTGAGTTACTATTAATGTATTAATTATATTCCTTTGATCCGTAAATTCCTTCATATATTCAGGTTGCTTTTTAAGATGTTGTTAGTCTTCAAGGACTTAATAAAGCCATTAAAAACTCAGCCTAGGAATAACAGTAAATCATAATCTTTAAATATGCTTTCTAAGAATTTTTAGATTTTTTAGTGTTAGTAGTCACTAGTGTTCTCCATAGCAGAAAATCATGTATAAAAGCAAAATTACATTTATGATGGATACATTTTGTGTTTTCCCTAGAGATTGCCTATTGCTATATGCCAAGCCAAAAAGCAATGAATCGATCAATACAAAACCATCAACATACTAATCTTAATTGGGTTATAGTTTGGAATTTAAATTGGGTTTTAATTTACCATTAAACATTAGTTAATTAGATGCTAGTTGTTTGGAACTTCCCCATACTACCATGGTTTCATTTTGAAGTGAACCTGTATTATTTTGTAAATGATACTACAGGCATTTGCCATTAGTAGCATTAGATCATACAATAGCTTCAGTATCAACTTGCTTACTCAAATACTGGTTTTATGGAGAACTTAAATCCCCAGTTTTGTCAAGGAGATGTCTTTCAAGAGGCTAAATTTACTTCAGAAGTGAAGGCAGCTAGTCTTTCAAGTCATTCACAGTAGAGTTTCAAGACTTGTAGCACCAGTGTTCAGAGCTAAAAAATTATAACCAAAACTATAATGCTAGAATACTGAGAACTATAGTATTCATACAGAAAGTGTGTATCTTGCTAACATTTGGTAATATTAATCATGCTGAATAGTCACAGTGAGGCTGAAGGTATAGATTTACATTACTTTACCCTCCACATGCTGTAATTGGCTTGATACTGCTTCTCATTTCTATTAATTTATTGGAACATAATTTATAAAATGTTTCTACTGGTTTTGTTCTCTTTGTGCTTAGTGCCCTGATTTAAAGCTCAGTGAAGCCAATTAAAAGATTTCCATTGATGCATTTGGACTGTGCAATCAGACATTCTAATTGTAGCAAAATATGTATGGTTAAATATAACTGGATTTTCACTGATAGCTGATTGATCCTTTAACCATTCACATGAGACGTACCCATTCACAAGCCTTACTGTTTCTTAAAATTCAATGTATTCCATGAGCTGTTGTTTCTTCAGTGAAGCTGCAGCAGATAATACTTGTTTTCTAACTTACACACTTCCAGTAATCTTAAAATAGCTTATATTCCAGTATTATTTTTATTTTATGATGTAAACACATTTGAATGCACAGAAAAGATTAAAAGGTTGTACAGAGGGAAAGAAAAAGGTTAAAAGTTTTTTTATTAATAAAGCTAAGATACCAGCTGAAGCACAGTTCCGCAAAGCTTATTTGTAGCTCCATTTAGCATGATATGGCTGGAGATTGTTTCCTTTTTTTTCTTACTACCTCACCAAAACATGTTTGCAAGAACAGCAGCAAATCTCTTGACTTGAAACTGCCTTACTGTTGCTATATTCAAATGCAGTGTGGTTTCACAATACAAGGCATGTTAGATGGGAATATGATATACATGGATAGTGCATCCTCAGCTGTTTCCAACACATAAATTCTCTGCAGGACAGCAGGGGCAGGGAAAAATAAGTGGAACACTTATCAAATCAGAGGATACAGCAACAGTTTAATTCTTCCATCCTCTCCCAATGCAAAAGGTGAATTTATTTGGATAACAGTGATTTTGTTAAAGGGTTTAAGTGGTTACAAGACCTGCTGAAAGTGATTTCTGTCCTTTCTTATCCACTTATTTGCCCAGTGTCCTGACTAGGTATTCATGTTAACTGTTGAATGGAGTACTTATTCTATCAGTATAACAGCCGTTTTCTTCCACACTACTGTCTGCTATGGTGCTAAGGTACACCCCTACTGCTCAAAGTGCTTGTGTGAGTGGGTTGGGAAGGACAAAAATAGTGCTGACCTCCCTTCAAGAGGATTTCATTTGGCCATGTCTAGTCTGTTGGATTTGTGTACTTTAGTGACCATTCTGGTAATAAATGTAAGCTGAAACTGTCTAGAGTCAGATGTCTGGCTGCAAATCTCATAGAAATGTGTAGTATGGGGTATGACCTGCCCTTTTCCAAAAACTATTTCAAACTTTGACATTTTGAGTTAAGTTAACCTACTGCAACCTAGGCATTAGAGGCCTAATCCTTTTACCCTGGCCTGCATAAGAGCCCTGTCATTGACTTCAGTGAGTGCAGAATTCAGGCTTTTAACTAGGAGGAGCCATTAATTTTCAGTTGTTTCATGTGGGCTGCAAGTTGGTTTTATTTTCCTGGCCCTTGAAGCTACCCTGTGCTGACAAAGATGGCAAGGATGTTTAAATCTTCTGGAAGTGATCAGAAATTCTCTTTGCCTATGAAAGTTTCAAAAAAACCCCATCTGAAAACTTCCCTTTCACTCTGCTTTTAGCCACAGGAGTATGAACAACTGCCAGGGCTAGAGTAA
Source organism: Psilopsiagon aymara (assembly GCA_024733675.1). Classification (NCBI taxonomy): domain Eukaryota; kingdom Metazoa; phylum Chordata; class Aves; order Psittaciformes; family Psittacidae; genus Psilopsiagon; species Psilopsiagon aymara. The sequence goes on along the minus strand of JANRGW010004479.1, from coordinate 17,103 downwards.
ATGTGTATTTATTCTTGTAGTTTAGTTGCCATCATAATATTCAATGGAAATGAAAACTCTTAAGAGAATCCTATTATAAGCAGCCAGAGATTTTCTCTTCTTTATTGCAACACTGGATAATGCAATCTTCGTGAATGTAGTCTGAATCTCTGGTACTGTTGCTCAGGCTCATGAGATCATGGTAGCCTTGTCAACAGCCCATTCAAATAGACTGCATGCATGATATTATTTGCACCACAAATAGAACCAACAGCCAAAAATATTAGCATTGACATCTGATACTGGAAGCTCCTGACAGCTACAAGGTCTTTGTGCAGAAATTTCAGTGGGGCAAATTGGAGAAGGCTGCTCTGAAGAATTCTGGCTTGGTTAAAAGAAAAAAGTTCATTAAAAAAAAAAAAAAAAAGAAAAAAGGCATTTGTGAAAACACCGGTGAACTTTATTTTCATGTGTTTTCTTAATTGACAGAAAAAATTCAGTTAGCTCTATTATGGTCAACACATGAAGGAAAGCTATATATTCATCTGCCTCAGAAAAGTCCTTGTATTCTCTTCTGTTTTTTTGTCAGCAGTTTAGAATGCTTTGTTAGTTTTAGTGAAGACCTGTTGTGGCCTGCTGTAGACTAGGATCATCTGAAACTCTACAACAGTTCAGACAGGGCTGCCCAGGCCTAAAATAAATAGTTGTAATGACATAAATGATATTGTATTACTGTTATACTAGGTCATTTACAAAATATCTCATTAAATCCATGGTCTGTGAGCTAAATCCAGAGGTACATTGACCCAGGGAAGAGGGCATATTGACCCTAAGACATTCTGGTACTGGGGCAGGAACACACTCTTGCTTTTATCTGCTGGTTTTTCTAGTTAGTGTTAAGAAATATTAGGGTCTTACATGGTGATCCACCATTTTTTATCCCTCTGATCATCCTGCTCATTAGTTCTGCATTATTTTTTCTGCTTCGGAAGCATGCTGTTGACAGGTCCACAATTAAAATTGAGTTGAGCTGAGCTAATGATTCTGAATACTGTTCAAAACTTGTCTTTCAAGGTATGTAAGCTGCTGGGAGCTTAGGTGCTATTGAATACCATAAGAAGTCTACACTTCAATATTAAGGTGCTTAAATAGTAAGACACCCTTTTAAAACTATGTCTTTGTGATTCTATGGGGTACAACAGTAACAGATACTTGCTGTTTAACTTCTTGCACAGACCTTTTATTATTCTTTGATTCCAACAGTTATAAACCAACTCTTACTGCAGCCATCTGCTCAATAGAGAACAAATGAAAGCAGATAAGTAAAGTGAGGTTATGGGGCAGGGGAAGTGTACCCTGGAGGGAAATGACCGTTTGCAGGAAGACCTAGATTTGTTCTACTGACTTCAATACCTAATGCTGCTAGTTTCAAAACTAATTTCAGCCTCTTGTATCTATTTTCATCTGTGTTTCAGCTCTGTTTAAAAGGAAAGAGTAAAAGACTCTCAGCTGAATTAGAAACTTCTCTTTAGAAAGAGAGAAGAAATTTGCATATTAGTGCTAACATGGACACAAGTTAGATAACTTTTTTTTTTCCACCCATCTTTTTGTATTCTGAGTCTTCCCTTGTGACACGTCTTAATTTTATCCAAGATCTGAGATTCTGTGATTTTTTTACCCCCAGGGAAATGTTTTCATAAGAACACATAACTGCTTAACTATGCAATTAGGCATCACTGTTCAATGAACTTTTGTCTTAAACATCACATGCTTTCTGTCTTTTATGTATCTGAATTCCTTCTTGTTTACATTAAATTGCATATAGTAAGACATATACTTGGAATGTAGCATTGCAATTAGGACTGGGTCCTGCTCTTTTTCGTTTTATTTCAGATGTAAAATTGGGTTTTCTGTGAACAGATAATACACCCCAAGTTTTCATGGCTCCTAAATTGTTATGATCTGAACAATTCTGGCAGCACTTTTCACGTCATGACAGATTACCTGAGAAGTAAGGTTTTAATAAAGCTGCTGAGCTGAACCAAGAATTTCTAGAACAAATTATGTTTAAGGTTAAGTGTGCTTGTGTTACAAATGTATGTTCTGAGCATAATTTAGAGGGAATTAGCATATGGTAAATATTTAGGTCAAATTACTTTTAATTTGAAGTGTGAGCAAGAGGCCTAAGAGAGCACAGTAGTGAATGTGGCATCTGCCAGCATGGCAGTGCTGAAAACCAGTGCAGAAACAGGCAAGAAGGCTGTCTTGCAAGGAATAGTTTGGAAAGCCCTGGGGGGGAAAGAGCTGGAGGTGGGAAGCAGAACTGAAGCCATTGTGGAGAGGAAGAAGTTACACTCTTCCTGTTATGACAGGAAATGCAGACAAATGTGCTTCCTGACCATTTGCTCAGCAGGGAATGAAATATTCTTTGACCTTTACCTTATGAACATTTTAGCTGCACAGAACTAGTAAACATGTTTTTTACCTAAACATCTATTTGTGCCTTTCAGAAATGGTGATAGCACACAAAAAAAAAAAAAAAAAAAAAAAAAGAAGTCTTTTTTCTTGTGCATTGTATTGGCTACTGTGGTTGTGATACAGATGATGTTGTTTGCCTAAAATACATACATATCTGTACATCTATCTGTAATGGACCTAATCTTATCTCTCCATTTAACAAAAGGAAATGAAGTGCTAGAGATTAACTATTATTACTCTTGCATCCCTGTCTGCTTTTAGATCTTAATTGGTAAGTTAAAGGGAGAAGCATATTGATACTGCCTAACCTGCTAATTTCTGAGTAGCTATATCATCTGTTAATTAACACATCTTCCAATTATCCCTCCTGTTTTCGCTTACAAAGAAAAAAATTGCATGAGAGACCCACCATCATATGTTGGATTTAGGCAGACTGAATGTCACTATTTTAAGTATTTTTTATGTACTAATATACTAAAAATGGGATGTAACATACAAGTACAAAACCTTTTTCATACAGATTAATCATGAACATTTTATTTGTTATAGCTATAATTTTAGGGCATCCTGCTTAGAACTCCTCTTTATCTGGACTGTTCAGCAAGTCATAGCTCAATACGCTTGAGGCTTTCTGGGACAATAGCTCTTTCAGCAGCATAAAATCACTGCTGTCTTATCCCTGTAAATTATGCTGGAGGGTTATAAGAACATGGAAACAGGCTGCTGAAGGTCCTTCACTGCTCTTTAAAGGGTCTTTCATTTCATATGGCATGCCCAGCTACGGCATAAAGGAAGGCTTGTCTAAAGTGAATCCTTGTCTGGTGCTGCTTGCAGTCACACTGAGGATCACTGTAAAGATTGTTGCTGCCAGGCCTCTTCATATGACAAACAGGTCTAAACAAAAATCAAACAGGAGGAAGGAGAAGAGAGAATATGGCAAGATCTGTTGCCTCCTCAGTAGTTATTTGGGGTTTGAACATATGATAGGATTGGGTGCCTGCAGGGACATTTTAGTCAAGAGCCTCTTGGTTTATACATGGCCAACTTGGATTTACTATGTCTGAAGTTATATTGCTCGTGGAATACCTCCTCTTTGTCACACACATCATACCTACCATGCTTGCTCCAGTCCCTCTGACAGAAATTTTGATGTTCCAGATAGAATAAAGACAAAGAGAGCAATATTTCTTCTTGACCAGGTTGAGTCTTTATCAGATACTTCAGTGCATCAGTGATCCCTGTTTTTCACTAGTCATTCATACGTGTTGCCATGAATGACTTTTTTTCTCAGTTGGGAGACTGCGGGGAAGTGTTCTCTAATTTCCCCAATTTTCCCACACATGTTTAAAGTCAGGAAATGTATATGGGAAGGATTATGTACAAATTCACCGTTTCTCTCATTTTCCTATGTCAGCAGCTATATATCTTTATAATAAAGATAGGAAGATGTAATGGGATTGCTGATATTTTGCCACTGGCTGGGTTCAATTGCTTGAAAGATCACAGGACTCCTACTTCAAAGCCATAAAATGTTAGAACGTATGCTGTGACTGTTACTGACAGAGTGCTGTTATGGGACAGCTTTTTGGAGTGTGTGAGATTTCAGAAAATGTACTCAAGGACCCGAATTAAAAACAAAACTAAAATAAAATAATCCCAAACCAACTCCCGCCAAATATACAAAAGAAACAAAACCTACATTACAAAAAATAATTAAAAAAAAATCCTGTATCGTGAATGCTGTGTTCATTAAATGGGAATATTAATGTCTGCTTCTGTTCCTTCCCAGATGTGTTGACATCTATAAGAAACGTGTAATTGTTGTTATCAATTTAGCTAAATAAAAACTATTACCAAGTCCAGTATCACCATTTATAGACACATATATTTAAATTAAATTTCAGCACATGAAAGAATTCATACTTGCAACCAAGCAACATTGTCTTCTAGTTTGTTTCAAGTAGGTTTTAGTTACTAGCGATTAAACAAGGAGGTCTACTCTGAGCCAAACTACCCTCTAAGTGGAACGTATCACAGTGTGTGATGCGCACACTTCAATTCGGGCTGTCTACACCCCCATTTACAGAGCTACAGTGGCTAGTCCATGAGCCATCTCTCACAAGACTCTTGCAGCTTTGTGCATGAAAAGCTAGTCGTGAGGTGTTTCCATTCCAGAGTTGGAGTACAAAAATATCCTTTTAACAATCCTGGGCTTTAATGCCTTTCCTTTCGCACATGCAGTGGTTTTCATCTTTAGTTAGAAATTCACCAGAACTGCATAAAAATCTTGCCTTGATTTAAATCAAGGAAGTTGGAAGCTAGCTACTTCACTGGAGTTTTTTTGTTTGATTTTTTTTCTTTTACTTTTCCCAATACTTGTAAGCAGAATCTGATTTGCTTGCAGCCTATAAGCTCATCAGCATTTACTCTTCTTCATATAGGAAATTACTGCAGCATTTAGTAACCCGTCTTCTCGGTACTACCATTCCTGTTATGAGGGCAGTTTGGCTCTTAAATTTCTAAATATAACCTTTAAATATGCAAAATCGCCTAAGACAAATGTAACAGACTAATAGGTTTTCAGTTAACACAAAGAGATGGAATTAGGTTATTTTTTGGTATGTTTCAGAGATAAATGTAATACTGTCCCCCCACTGGGCTTTTCTTGCCATACATGTAAAATGATGCATAAAAGCACCTGATAACAGTATTTAGAAATAATGTTGGTGTTTCAAACCATGTGTTTAATACACACGTGCTTTAAGAGGTTTTGAAGAGAGTTGAATACTGGCCTCTAATCAGTTCCACTTCCTCCCTTCACTCTACTTTCATTCTACCCAATTCTCACACTGTCATTATAAAATACGATGCACCTCAAAAAGAGAGAACTTCCTAAATTGTCCGTCATTCTCCTAAAGAGGAGATTTGTGAACTGGAAAACACCTACAAGTCAGCAGTGATTTAGACAGCAGGGATAATTAATCATATCTTGACTAATAGGGTCCGTGAAGGCCATTTAGTTATTTGATTCCTGCTGCTGAAAAAAAAGTCAAATATTAAACAAATATTGAAATGCATGCACTCTTTTGGGTGTCCCTTTTTAAATATGTTGAAGAATTGTCCCACTGTAAGTGTATTTTCTTTCAGTCTCACTAGTATTATTTATGTCAAATGATAAAGTACTGACATCGTCAGTTGTTATATGACGCTGTCATGACTGAGAACTGTGAACTCAGTGTATGATAATATGACTGTGTGAGCACCTGGATATTTTGGTACTGTAGCTACAGCTACATGAAAGCTTCTTTACATGTGGATTGTGTGTGGCTTGTTCATTCCCAACACCAACTCAGTTCAAGCATAGTCAGAGCTTCTCACGTGTATGGTTGCATGCTGCCTTCCACCTAGACAAAGGAGACCAAATTTTTAAATTATTTTACCATTTCATTTCAGTGATATTTCTGCAGTACTAGAATATTACCTCTTACCTTAGACTATATTTATTAGATACTTTCAGGCTGGTAAGTGCAATCAACATAATGAAAGGTTAACAAATTGAGACTCAAAAAAAAGTTAAGTAATTAAGATACTGTCTTCTTATATTTTTCACAAAAATATTTTAACATATGAATGATAGGTATATTCATCTTTCTTGTGTAGCCACATAGAAGAAAGTGTGTAAAAAGTTAATTTCTTTTTAATGGGTTGAAGAGTATTCTTAGTCTTTTCTGAAGTTACTGATGTTTCCCTATACATTTGTTCACCCTTACTATAAACTGTTGCAAAAGCATGATAAATTTACATATATATTTTATGTATGTATATGCAAATATAAGCCACAATGAATAGTATATTTAAAAAGGAAAGTAATATTCCAGATTACTATAGAAACAGTAGTAGATACAATTGTTTTTAACACCTTTATCAGCAGTGGCAGAAAGCATTATCAGATAGATTGAGAAAATGTGAGAAAGATCAAGAGTTTAAAAAAAAATCAAATTTAAAGCACTTAAGATTATATTGGAAAAAAGAAAGTCCAGCTGATTTGTTGTGCTTTTATTCATCTTTTATTCATTTTACACACACACACACACACACACACACACACACACCCCAAAAAAAAAAAAAAAAAAAAAAAAAAAAAGGAACTCTAACCACTACCATTCTGGTGATAAGTATCATGAAATAAGTATGTGCTATGCTGCACAGCTGTGTGGTTATTCTAAATGTTCAGGAGCACCTAACAGTGCTAAAACACAAACAGTGGCTTTAAAGATATTTCTGTACTGGAGTGTGCTTTGGTGGTGGGAAGCTGTAACATGCTATATTCTGAGGTTTCTGTGAAACAGAAACTATACTGTACAGGGATACTGCACCTACAGCACTGTGGTCAAAAAGTTGATTGAAATGCGTTTTAGATGCAGAAAAATATGTTGAGTTAGTACATGTTAATTTCTGTGTGTTTACCTTTTTCTAACAGGCTTTTATAGATGTATAGGTTTCAACAAATGCATTGCAATTTTCTGTAATAAGGGAAAACATTGAAAGATATTTGAAAGATGGGAGGGGTTTTTTTTTCCAGAATTTGAATGGAGTTTTGTTACCTACTTCATTATTCAATCCAAATATCAAAAACCATTGAGACAGACAAATTTAGCTTACTATGAATTAATCATCCTTGAGACCAGTGCTGTGGAAAGTGTGTTTTTAAAATGCTTGAGTAATTGTGTTTAATGGCAATTCATCTTTTCTTAACAATACGTTGACAGAGGCTAAGGAGATTGAAACAACAATAGGAGGAGTAACATTCAGCATATATCTGGGAAAATAGATGTTCATAGTATTGGCACAGAACCTCATCTTTCTGAAGTGGACTAGCAAATAGGGATTAGCAATACTTAAAGATCATGTTTTCCATGCCCTGATGTGCTGGGATTTTAAGGTAGTCTGGGGTTGCATTTAGCATTAACTTGCATTAAGAGTGTGACAAGATAAAACAGCAGCCATACAAACCATGTACAGATGAAACTTCTTGCTTCAGCATTAAAGTGCAGAGGTGCTACTGCTTATGGTAGCAACAAGCACAGAATTAGGCAGAACCGTAAACTTGGTCATGTGTCTGTCCTTGAGCTGTCGAATATCTTGACCACATGATAAATTTGGTTAACAATAACTTTAGCAAAGCCGTATTTTCACCTTAAAAATTCTAGTCTCTGAGAAATATCAGAGAAAAAAATTGATGAAAAGAAAAACGTAGTCATTGTACATGCTTAATGGAAATTGCATATATGAAGAAGCAGAAGGAGGAGAAAAGCAACCATACAATTAGCTTAAACAGTGTATGGTAGTTTCTTATTCTGAGTCACATGTCTTACTGGAACTTGTAAACTAGTGCAGAAAAGAAGATAAAAAAAAAATGATATGCAGGTCTTTCATTGTCAAAACAGTCCCTGTGGAAAATTATGGTTTTATACAGAGTCAGGATATTTTTCATACTGCCTAGGTTTTTCATGATGCCAGGGCATTAGCTGGGCTAATGGAAACTTACAAGCACATTCCTATTTTTTCCTTCATAACATGACCCTAAGAATTTGCACTAAATATGACAGTTCGTATTTCTAAGCATCGAATTTGAAATGAAATAAATTATGCTGTGTCTGTGTTTTGAAAAGACCTTGTTTCGAGGCATTTGTTGCTGGCCAGCTATTGTTTCTTCTTTATGCTGTTTTCTCACAAGTGTTTGAATTTTTAAAGCATCATATTTCTTCAAAATTATCATGTGTGTTTATATGAACCATTTATCTATTTTACACAACTGAAACACTGTACAAAATCATTTCTTCACTAAAAATCTAGCAGGATTTAGGGGGCATGGAATCAAAGTCAATCACTGTCAAAGATAATAATTTACTGCACATTTTCAAACTGAAATGCAGTTTTAAAATGTTGATGGGAAAGATACATGCAGTTACAAAGACACTGCATAGCACTACTTAAGGAAAATGAAAATGTCTCGTGCTCTTTATCTGTACTTATGATTTTGTGCTGTGAGAATTTGGTGTATTTCCTTACTTCGGTAGCATGCATGTATATTTATATTCTATTTTGGAACTATATTTATATTTATGCATTTGCCTTCTGAACATGTTCAGTTCACAGTCACAGATTATATCTCCAAAAAAAAGGACCACAAAAGCCAGCTCAGGGATTTCTAATGGACCTTTCTTTTTTTTTCCAGGTGACATTTACGAAGAGGAAATTTGGGTTAATGAAGAAGGCTTATGAGCTGAGTGTTCTGTGTGACTGTGAGATTGCTCTGATCATCTTCAACAGCACCAACAAACTGTTCCAGTATGCCAGCACTGACATGGACAAAGTGTTGCTGAAATATACTGAGTACAATGAGCCTCACGAGAGTCGGACGAATTCTGATATTGTTGAGGTAAGATTTTGTGTTCTGTGAGGATTCTTTATTTTACTCTGAGGTGGAGGTACTCAAAGCAGGAGGCCTGATCATCTTTCTCAAGGGCTGCAGAATGCACCCTGGAGGTGACATAACAGCAGGAGAGCAGAACAGGGGAAACAGAGGATTGGCTTGGGGGTTGTAGGTGGTGCAGCAGAGACTAGAGGGAATCCATGTCTTATGTGAGCTGTAAATTCTATGCTGTTTAGTCTCACAGGCTCAGCAGAAAGTCCAGGGTTGGGATCTCTGGCTCCCTGTCATCCAGCCTGTTGTGCTGCTATGCGGCATTAACTGCCTCCATGCCTTGATTGCTACCTCCCAGCTGAATCTCTCTCTTGCCTTCTAGTTGCTCTTGGTGACATGTTTTCCAGAACACTGGTGTGCTTTATCTTCTCACTCCAAAAGTTATAATGTGCTTTGTCCAGGATAAACCAAAAAATATGTTGTAAAAGATGTGGAGGAAAAATATTTAAAATCAATGCTTTTAGGTATTCAACTGACTTGCTTAGATTTCTAGTTATTTACAGAGGAAGGAGGTTGAATTAAATGCAAGAAAACTTTACTTGCGAACTGCACAAACCCAAATGTTTTAGCTATCTCACACAGACTGCTGTTACCATAACATAATAATAAGAGCATCAAAGCAGTACTATCAGAAATCTAGACACACCTGGTAATTATTTTTTCTTTTTCTACTTAGTGAAAGTTTTATTTACAGTTTCTGAAAATTATTAATTAAAATTTTAAGTTTTTCAGTTTTAAGCTTCACATAATTACAGAAAAGTGAGTTTACTTTATAATCACATTAGGATTCAAGCCATGCAAAATAAATGAAGCTTTTAATGATTTTGTTGTCATAGCAAAATGCTCACAGTGATATCTAAAAAACTGGTTATGTCACTTACTGCCACTCCTCTTTTCAAAGCACCTAAGCAAATAGGATTCTAATAGTATAACTTTAAAAAGCACTGGGAGGGTGAGGTCCTGTCTTAACAATCAGTGAAAATTCATTGGTAAATGTTATTGAAAACCTTGGCCTATATACTTAGGTTACTCTAGATCTTATTAAAGGTATGGGTTTCAGAGTTTTAAGTAATGTGAATGTTGTCTAAAATGAGACTTTGGTGCTTTTTGAATCTTCACCTGGGTTAGTTATGTGTTTGAGATCAGCCATTGAAGAAAGTAAGTGTGTGAAATACATGTAAAGTGGTTTTGACAGATGAAAAATACTCTGTAATAGACATCTTCACTTTTATTACAAGATGTCACAGTCACACCACCATAGATTGGCAAAGTCTGCAACTCAGGAATATATATCACTTTTCTGTCTATCCTTATGTCAACATATAGGATGATACTGTTTTGCTTCTTTTGTGATCTCCTAGTAGATTTTCTCCCCCACAAGGAGAGGATGAGGTTCTGACAGGAGATCAAGAATTTATGTGAGTTAAGACAAAGGCGAAAGTGGATAATTTCTTCCTCCTCTCCATCTTCTCCCTTCCTCTCTTACTTCAAATCTCCAGTACGCACATGAAGCCTTTCCTGTCATCTAGCTCCTGTAAGCCCATGTCCTGCCCAGCAGAATTCAAATTCTGTCCCCAAAATAAACGACCTGTCCTGTCTCAGTGGCAAAATGCCAGAATATTCTTAGCAGCAGTTTTCTGTGATATCTTTACTTCTTCCTGCTGGCTTTTGTGTGGGAATAAGTGAGCAAGCCAGTAGTTACAGATTTATTACTTGTTTCACAATGAATGAATACTTTTTAACATGAGCATTGTGGTTTTTCAAGAAACTTGAGTGAAAATGTAAAATTTAAATTAACATCTATTTTGTTGTAACTTTCAGAGTTTCAGAAAGAGTACTCTGCGCCAGCAAAGTCCCTTTCCTACAGAAATAGTGGCCCAGTTTGGGTAGGCTAGTAGGCAGTTATGCATGCATATACGTAATTTTCTGCCTATACCAAGCATTTGATGGGCATCCCTTTTCACTCCTCTAAAAGAAGCCAAATAAAAGTAGGTAATTGAAATAAACACTATTTAAATTGATTAACAATAGGCAGAAAAGGTCAAATGAAGTGCGTATTTACAGTTTTCTGGTACATTCTATCTGCTCTGAATTTAGTCAATTGATTATTTTGCTGCTATGTTTTGCAATGTTCTGCCTGTAATGAATAATACTTAGGCCACAGCAATGCTGATCAAAGGAGTACTTGTGCAGGGTGTAGGTTTTGACAAGGATTTCATAGTATCGTGCCTTTACTTGATAACTAAAGTCACAGTTACAAGTACAATAGAGGAACAGAGACTATAAAAAGTATGCAATCTGAGAAATGGCTTGTAGTTTGGATATATTTTTAGATACAGGATATAAATCTGCCATGCATTTAAATATTTAAATTGATCAGTTAAACTGACTACATTACACATATTTTCCTTGCAAGAAGTCCATTTTTTTCCACTTTCAGACAGCTAGATTTCACACTTACAAGTTTTTAATCTTGTTCTTCCAGAGCAATCAACAGGAGCTGAGGTTCAGACAGTATTATTAAATCTGATCATTTTCAGCTAAATGACTGTTCAATAAATATATTTCAATGGAAGAAAAGGGCATAGCTGTGCTCACAGATTTCTGCACAGTATTAGTGAAAGAAAACTTTTTTAGGTAGACTTATGAAAATTTGAAATATAACTGTCAACTATGTAAGGGTCTTTAATTTAAAATCCAATTTCTGTTCACATTCAGCATAATATTAACTATTTAGTTACTTTTTGGTTGTGGTAGAGCTATGTTTTCAGTCATTAGAATGTGGTATAACTTCCTTGAGCAATATATATTCAAAGAAAATCAAAAAAGTAGGTCTAATATGTAGTTAATTACTTTTAAGTTAAACCACTGCTATTCAAATGGAAAAATTACATTAATTTTCATGTAGGTCTGGCAAAAGCTGTTAATTTGATTAAGCAAATGTTTCCAGTTTAATTACTGGGTTTAATTATATTTAGCATTTCTGAAGGAATGAGTCTTCAAGCCATAATTTATTATTTGAAGTATTGCAAGACACCAAGTGTCATACATGTAACCAACATTGCACTCTTTTTCAAGGGAAAACTCATTGTCGTTCATTTTAATACTTCTGTTACTGCAAATGAAGCAATTTGGTCATATCTAACCTATTAGGTGTATGATATGATTTCATCTGTCATGATGTAAAATGGAGCAGCTAACATGAAGAAAATTGTAAAGTTCAGTTACTGTAACTCTTTGAGTTCTTTTGGTTTAATGACTCAAGAAAAAGGTTATACTTTCTTTAAACATATTAATTTTATGTACATATAACTAATATAGCTGAGATGGTCTTTTCCAGTTGCTCATTCAAAATTGAGTTGATTAACATGCAGTTTCGTATATCTGAGCTGTTTAGACCACAAAATTATCTACCAGCTGAACGTGTTTAAGCTATTATGCAGTAAATATACTTACAGTATCCACAGGTAACTAGTAATCAGTGTGTACTCATTAAGGTGAAAACCACTACAGTTTATTCATTTTAAGCACCAGTGACAATTATTGTCAGGTTGTTTTTTTTTTTTTTTTTTTTTTGGGGGGGGGAATGATATGTATTAGTTTTAAAAAAGAAAAGTTCATTCTGAGATTTCTGTTTAGAGTTAACTGGATTCTTCAAACTGAAGCCTTTATGTCTTCACCAACCAAACCACTCACACCACAGTCATTCTTCAGTTTTGCTTCAGTTGATAAGTACATGTTGTTTACTGGATGTAGTAACTTATTTTAACAGGAAGGGCTCCTTAGGCACTGATACAAAAAAAAAAAAAAATCTTTACAACAAAATATTCAGCAACTGTCATTTAAAATCCTGTGATATAATTACTAGAAGGTTTGTAAATCTTTGCTTTAAAATGGGATTACATTTTCCTTTCATTGTAAAATCCTGTGGCATTTGGCACACAGTCTTTGGTACAGAAGTAGTTTTTACAACTATAGTTCCAGTCTGTCTTTAGGAGGTTGTCAATACATCCAATTCATATCTGCTCTATCAAAAAAACCCAAACTTACCTTATGAGTTTGTTGTTTATCATCACAGCTGTGTAGGACTAGACAATGTTTTCTTACAGCAGAGAGGAAATTGGTAAGAGTAAATGCCAGAGTTTTACGACAGACAAGCCATGTGCATTATGCATTTTTTTGCATTTATTTGAGATGGGGCCAGATCCCCTCCTTGTTTCTGTAAAGCAGAAGTGGATTCAACACAATGTATTTCAGTGATATTTCACTACCACACTACTGTGAGTGACAAGAATCCAGTGCCAAAGCACTATAAGCCCACTGTTTAGGAGCTCAGAAAGGACATCTCCCTTAGACTGTAGGGGGCATATTTCAGAGAAGGGATACATGAAGTGATTTCCATCTTGGCTGCAAATGTTGATTACAGCTCTGAGCCATTGTGTTTGTTGGTGTAAGGTGAAACATCCTGCCTGCTTCTTCTGTCATTGTCCCTTCTTACTTGTCACTTTTTTTATGTGAAAGCACTGGATACTGCATCAGCCTTAGCAGACCTCTAGTGAGTTTCCACTAAGTCTTGGTTTTGATTCTGTTTCTTTAGATACCAAATCTAATACACTGATCCTTTGTCTGCGTGCGCATTAATCATTCCTTCACAAATCACTAGCCACTTCATCTTTCATCTCTTCTTAAGCCCCAAATCCAGAAATTTCTTTGGCCCTGCTGCTCTTATTGGCTCTCTTTCTCCAACTGGCTTCTATTCCATTGCTTATGTAGTGGTCACTACCTTTAATTCAAGTTCTCCTACTAGATCAACCCTTTCAAATTCATCTCATTAAACATCTTCCATTTTCTGTCCAACGTACATCTGCCTCGTCAGTTCCTCTCTGCAATACCACTAATCACTGGTAGAGAAAAAAGAGGAACAATGAAAACTTACTCTATTTTTCTCTTTGCTAACTGAGGTTCTCAGTGTTATCAATGCTGATCTGCCATCGAATCTTCTTTGAATTTTATAAAGTTCACTACTTAAAACTGCTAATTTGCATGCGTGCGCACACATCTGCATGGTATTTGTAGCTGTCTTTTGTCTTTGAGGAAACTCTTTGATAACCTTGACCATTGTCTTTTCCAAGCTATCCCTTTTGCTATTTGCCTTTGGCTCTGTCTTTTACTGTCATCTGGCTTCAGCTTCCTTTTTTTCTCATTTCTTTTTTTTTTCACACTTAAAAAGAGTTCATGGTCCTTAACATATACTACTTTTACATATAGGGAAATGTCAGCTCCTGCAATACACTGTAATATCCCTCTTCAGTTATTCTTGTTTGGTTTCTCAGCTATACACTGGTGTACTCTGTGGGTTGTTTTCTTTTCACCTGAATATATATCAAACATCCTATGCTCTTTCACCCACCCACTCTTACAATTTTGCTGTATTCTAATGCACACTAACAGGTCCTACCTCAAAGTATTTACAGCCCCACTTCAGACATAGCACAGCAAGAATGGGTAGCCAAATAAGGTGATGATGATACAGTAACATGATTCGCCATGTACAACAACATGAATCCTGTTTCCATCAAACAATGTTTATACCTCTCATACCAAGGACCATCTTTTGACCATTTCTGAGGGACTCCTGATCTTCAGATAATGCTGCTTCAGTCTGGCTGTTAGGAATCACTTTTTCCATTACACTTGAAGCCCCTCCATCATCTTTTCCCTCTTTTTTCTCACAGAAATTGGATCATTTTGGAGAAACTATATCAGTGATACAGAAGACTTCATAAAAAATTAGCCTGAGCTACTCTAGGAGACTTTAATTATCCTAGGGCCATTGAAATGGGATTGCTGGATGGGCCATGGGGAGAAAAAGTATTTCTGATTTAAGATTTTAATAATTACTGATTGTGATTACTTCTTCATGCATGATCAGCATCTAGCATTGTATTTTTAACTTCTTTTGCATGGGGTCATGCATCTTCATTGCTGTAGTGACTGCTGACCTTTTGCAGAGTATTTTGCCTTCCCCAGTAGACTCCTGTATTTGGTGAGGGAAATTAGCAAGAGAGGCTTAGCAAGAGAAATTAGTGCCATTTGCAACAGCATTTTCCCCGAAGGGGAAGAGGTGAGCTTATGGGCATGTGAAATTTGTCCTGCAGACTGCACATCCTTTCTGTTTTACAGCACATAGAGACATCTTTACAAACCTTAATGTTAAGATGGTAGGGAATAAAGACCCTTACAGGGGAGTGGAATTCAGAATTTTGCTTTTATGTGTGTGTCATTGCTTGTCAGAAAAGTATTTTGCTCTAAAATAATATGTATAATAACAACATACAATTCATGAGATATAGCAATGGATACTTCTACAAGTTTCTAGCAGTACTAGATTGAATTAAGAATCCTATCACTTTTAGTATGACCAGCAACACAGGCATGAAATAAGACTACACAGCCTTGAAGGACTTCATACTTAACAGTTGGTCCAGCTCTAGCATGTTGGAAGGTTGGGAGTTGATGAGGATGGCATTCAGACAGCGAATGGTGCATGCATATAGTATGATACATGGTCAGTGTATTGTGCCTGAGAGGAATGTCACAGTCCTGTTGTGCTAATGGACTTACTGCACATTATCTCATCAATTTTTACAGGTGTGCTGTGGGTCCTACAGCACATGTAGGATTAGTCACTTAGCGTGCATTCTCTCTGAATGAGATGAAGAGGAAAAAAATCCTTCTGTCAATTATTTCTAAAGGTCACAGAGCTAATGACTAGCTGGGAGGTTAATTAGATTCTGAAAGCCTCTTCATATCAATTAAGTCTCTTACCTTTCTATTTGTAGTAAATAAGCCCATATAACTATAAATGTACTCTTTTTAGGAAAAGTAAGGCAACTGTTGTAGGTTGTTTAATGTAGTAAGTGCATATTCTTTCCTTATCAGCATAACATGCTACTGTGTATAAACAAGACATAAAGTACCTATCAAGTCAGCTCTTCAGCTGTTGAAATCAGGGGAATTGTGTCAGCTACCATGGGCTGAAGATCTGGGACAGCATAGAAGGTAACCCTGTATGTAAGAAAGTTTATTCAGGGTGATCTAAAGAGTACAATCTATTGGATACTGCCCTGGACTAGGACTCATGAGACTTGAATTTTATTAATAGCTTTGCCAAATACCGTTGTGTGACCTTGGACAAGTCAGATTTCTTCCTAATGCTTCAGTTTCCCTACCTGTAAAATGGGGGTAGTATTATTGATTTCCTTTGTAAATTGATTGAAGTCCAGCTTGTTAAAAAAATAGCTACCATTACCAGTTTTCACAGGTCAGGAGATGATTGGACAGGGTCAACTAGCCAAACAGTTTCCTTTGGATGATGATGTAGACTTTTTAAATGCTTACTTCTTGTTTCATTTTTAGTAAATGTGAGCCAAACCATTATTGCTAACCTCGTGTATGACAAAATCATGTGGTCGACTTCAAGATCTTCAGCATTTTTGTAATATTTCTTTGTTTGCTTTCTGAGGTTTGAGCCTTTGAAAATGTGTTTGTAACCTAATATCCTCCTGTGAGTTTTTTCTGTGTTTTTCCTAACCATGATTAGTACAAAAAGATTTTGGAGAGGAAAATATCTCATTTTCAAAAATACTAAAAAAAGCCTCCACTTTATCAATCTTAGTTTCATTTTCCCAAACAATTATTTTAGAAATACATATTTTTTAAACAAAACCTGGTATTCTTACCT
This sequence comes from Psilopsiagon aymara, assembly GCA_024733675.1. Classification (NCBI taxonomy): domain Eukaryota; kingdom Metazoa; phylum Chordata; class Aves; order Psittaciformes; family Psittacidae; genus Psilopsiagon; species Psilopsiagon aymara. Next base: position 415 of record JANRGW010004479.1, on the reverse strand, counting down.
AATCTTATGATTCCATCAATTTGGGCTTTATGTAAATGTTAGCTATTTTTAAATATTAGCTTTTGGAAAAGTGTGTAAGGCAATTCCCTTCTGTTCAAAGTAGTCCCTTAATAGGTCTACTGTTCCAGTCAGTGGAACTGTCCCAGTCAGTCCCTTTACTGCACTCAATAGATAGCAATTTATTCCCTTCCTCCCACTTATCCACTTAAGATTTTTTACTCTCTATCTTTTCATCTGTTGTTTAAGCTCTCCTTGATAATTCTGCAGCATCCTGTTGCTGTGCATCTAATAAGTGATAGATTCCTGATGCTTTGTGGCTTAGAAGAAAGGTAGAGGGTCCTCCCGTATGAAGATAGGATGAGAAAGTTGGGGCTGTTCAGCCTGGAGAAGAGAAGGCTGCATGGAGACCTCATAG
>JANRGW010004477.1:0-12369 GCA_024733675.1 Psilopsiagon aymara | reverse complement strand
GGCATTCCGCCCCGCAGGGTCCCGCTGCCCGCCCGCTGTCACCCCGCGCTGTGCGCGGAGGAGCGCGGCTCCGTGCGCCCCGCAAAGGGAAGAGCCCTTCCTCCGTGTCCCCCCCGGTCCGCGGGTTCAGCGCAGCCCCTTCACGCCGGTGCCCCCCGCTCCGGCCACGCACAGTGCGGTGCCGCCGCCTGCCCGCCCCGCGAGCTCCCAATAAGCGCTCCGTGTCCCCGCGGAGGGCCCCATCCCGCCGTGCGCACTCAGCACTTCTCCGGCCCCGGCTATTTAAAGCCGGCCGGGACCCAGCGCCCTTTTTCCCTCCCCCAGCACCGCGGAGTGCAGCGAGCGGACCTTCGTCCCCGCAGCGGTAACGGCAGTGCCATGAGCGCCCGGGCAGCGGCGGGTCCGATCTTCGCGGAGGGCGAGGACTGCCGGGCAGCCTGGCGGGACGCGGTGGCCGGGTACGATGCGCCCGATGCTCACCTGGAGATCCTGGGGAAGCCGGTGATGGAGCGCTGGGAGACCCCCTACATGCACTCGCTGGCGGCCGTGGCTGCGTCGAGGGGTAACGGGGGGCTCAGGGTCATGCCATGGGGTGCAGCTCGGGTGTGGGGAATGGGGCAGCTTCCCCGTGAGTGATCAATTGCTGCCAGGGGACCCCAGTGCATGCACCACGCTTGCCGACAGTGCTCTCCATGGAGTGCCAGCAGGAGCAGAGCCACGGTGGCACTTGTGTTCTCATGTCAGCGTGACACATTCCCGAATGGGGATGGGTCTGGGGGTGCAGGCACAGCACAGCCCTGCTGTGTCCTGCTGCTTTTCGGGCCGTGCTTCTGCTGGCCGAGGGAAGGCTTTGACAAGGGGTTGCTGGTCCCCACTGCAGCCACTCGGGGGGTTCAGTGGGGGCAAAGGGCTGCTGCAGGGGGTAGCCGGGGGGGCAGCGAGTGGTGTGGGCATGGGGCTGCTCCTGGCTTTGCACCCGAGCACGCTGAGTGCTGTGTTCACTGGGCCTGTGCTGGCCTCCCGGTGTCCCCGTGCAGGGACAGCTCCCCCCAGCTGCCCTCTTTGAACCATAGAATCATGGAACCAACCAGGTTGAAAAAGACCTTCAAGATTACAAAGTCCAACCATCTCGTCCCCAGGCGGCCGTGTGCTGGAAGTGGGCTTTGGCATGGCCATCGCTGCCACCAAGGTGCAGGAGTTCAACATCGAGGAGCATTGGATCATCGAGTGCAACGAGGGGGTTTTCCGGCGGCTGGAGGAATGGGCCCGGATGCAGCCACACAAGGTCTGGAGGGGCTGTGCCAGTGCCCGGTGCTGGTCTGTGCTGGCCCCCGGGGCTCAGTGTGCTGCCCTCCCACCTGCAGGTGGTACCCATGAAGGGGCTGTGGGAGGACGTGGCACCGACACTGCCGGATGGGCACTTCAGTGGTGAGACACCCACAGCCGGGCCTGTGGGACTGGAGGGAGGTCATGGAATCACTGAATGGGTTGGGTTGGAAAGGACCTTAAGGTCATCCAGGTCCAACCCCCTGCAGGGACACCTCACACTGGACCGTATCGCGTGAGGCTCTGTCCAACCTGAACACTGCAGGGATGGGGCAGGCACAGCTCCTCTGGGCACCCTGTGCCAGCGCCTCAGCACCCTCACAGGAAGAGCTTCTTCCTTATCTCCAACCTGAACTTCGGCTCTTTCAGCTTGAACCCAGCACCCCATGTCCTATCACTGCAGTCCTGATGAGGAGCTCCTCTCCAGCATCCTCATAGCCCCCTTCAGACACTGGAAGCTGCTCTGAGGTCTCCACGCAGCCTTCTCTTCTCCAGGCTGAACAGCCTCAATGTTCTCAGCCTGGCTCCAGACAGAGCTGCTCCAGCCCCGGAGCATCCTCATGGCCTCTCTGCACTCACTCCAACAGCTCCATGTCCTTCTTATGCTGAGGACACCAGCACCGCACACAGTGCTGCAAGTGGGGTCTCACCAGAGCAGAGTAGAGGGGCAGGATCCCCTCCTTACACACCCCTGCTGCTGACACCCCAAAACCGCCTGTGTCCCCCCCATACGAGGCCTCACCTCCATGGTGAGCTGCGGGGGGAGGCCGGGGGTGCTGAGGAGCCTGTGCCCCGGCTGCTGGTGCTCGTGCAGTGGGTAGTTCTTCCCCCCATCCATGGCAGGGGGTGCTGAGGGCATCAGCCTGCGTCCTGCTGCATGAAGTCCTCCGGGCAGGTGGGACAGGCTGTGGAATGGTGGGAGGTTCTTTATCTGTGCTCTTCACCCTGCACCATGACCTGGGGTGGAAAAGAAACACACAATTATGTGTTAGGAAAGGGGAAGGGGGAAAAAAACAACAGTTCTAAGAGCAAACCCAGCCAAGAGATCAGCAAACAGGCACCAGGCTGCGAAATGCTGCTGCCCCTTTAGAAAAGAGGGGGTTTGACTGCGAAAGGGAGCTCCCGAATATCACCACACCTGGAATGGAGGCAGACCTGGCCTCGAAGGCCCCGCTCCCCCCGGGGCACCGCCGCAGCCTGGGGGGCACCGCGCGCATTTGGCTTCCACTTGAGGAGTGGTTCGGTCTCACGCACAGATTCCGCACTTCTGGGCAAACTCATGGCCAGCGCCTCCCCGGATCGCTGCGCCTCAGGAAACAGCATTCCCAGGAACACCATGGCCACGAGGGAAGCTCCTCCGGGGCAGGGGGTGCTCCAGGCTCCCATCCCACTGCACTCTGGGGTCCCCCCGATTTCACAGCGGGTGAGGCTCCACAACCGTGTCTGCTGAAGCAAGAGCACTGTCCTGGCAGGGATGAACCTCACACTAAAACGCTGCCTGAGTGCAAGTTCTCAGTCAAAGCCTCCAACCGCACTTCTAACCCTTTAACCATTTCTTTTCACTACATCCCCATAACTCAAATGGACACAGATTTCCGATTGGATTTAATGAATTAGAAATGAGTGATGCTAAAAGCAACCTACACAACCAGAGGAGCAAGAGAAAAGCATCTGGGATGGTTTTAGTTCCTTTGGAGCTTTCTTTGCCCTTCCTCTGCCCCTCATGGCCCAGAGCACATGAAACTGCTCGGTCCATCCTCACCGAGCGGGCGAACTGCAGCTGAGCTCTGAACCACAGCAGCTTCGATCCTTCCAATGCTGCTATCTGCTGCAAAGCAGTGCTTTTGAAAAGTCATTTCTGAGTCAGAGCCCCTTTAAAAAGAAGTGACCTTTCCATGGACGACATGATTTTTGCATTGGTAATGGAAAGCGAAATTCAAGTGACTCTTTCTTTCGTTCTTCCTCCGGTAGCAGAGGCCATGCCAGGGCTGCGCTCCGAGCCACAGGGGAGCAACAACAGCCCTGGGCGAGAGGCTGACACTGATCCCGATCCCATGGTGAGGAATTACCAGGGGAGACCCCATTGGAAGAGCAGAGCTCAGCACCCGCGCTGCCCCCGCTCCTCTCGCCCTGCGGAGGCACAGCTGCCTTCAGGAGCCACATCCAGACCGAGCACATCACCCTGCGGGCTGAAGCAGCATCCCCCGTGTGCTGCAGTGCGAGGGGGTCACACTGGGATGAGCTCCCCAGCCCATGCTGGGTTAGAGCTGCCCCAGGAGCAGGGGTCAGCAGTGGGGCTCACAGCCCCGTGTGCTCTGCCTCCTCCCACTGCCCAACCGGGTGCAGGAAGGCAAACATGAAGGGAGCCCAAGTGACCGAGGTGCCTTTAGGGGCCAGCTTCGTTCCTGGGAAAGCACAACGAAACGTCACCTGCAGAGAACAAGGCCATCGCACCAGCAGAACACTGAACAGATCACTACAGCACAAAAGCCTGAGACCGTTTTAATTCCTAACAGAATAAACAACCTTCACAAAGGCCTGGGACCACCTAGACCTTTTTCATTGGCTTCAGCTCACCAGACCTTTACTGCAGCCCCATTCTTTACAAGCAGAAGTGTTTCTTTTTACTACGCCATAAAATCCACACTCAGCCTTTATAGTCCATAAGCCCAGGAGCAAAAAATAGCTCAAACCACTTATCCCAACTAATAATGTCATGCTGGCCTCAGGCCTCCCGATTTATTGGCCAAGCGTTAGCACCAGGGCTCCCAAACGCAGCCTGTCAACCACTTGGAGACTTGAAGCCTCATTAGAAGCTGCTTCATCACAGCCTTCCTTGGCTGCAGTCAGCTCACAGCACGACTCCGGCCCCACTCACACATGAATGAAGCATTGATGCTCAGGTTGTGTTGTCTAAGCCAAACCTGCTCCATATCCCACCTCCTAAAGGACTGGGATGAATTCTGCCCAGCAGCCCAGAGTTCCCATCCCACCTAGCAAGTGGCTCCATGCTCTGAAGATAGTACATGAAGATACTAAAATGTTTGAGGACTTCTTCCTCCCAAGCCACATGACTTATTGCAACAGAACTCACCAAGAGGGATGCAGAGATGCAGACCTTGACCTCGAGCCCCTTGTGAAGAGATGTAGTAGAAAGCTTCACCAGAGAGAAGTGAAACAAGCTGTGCGTCAGCGTGATGCCCACCCAGCATCCTGGGGATGCTCTGCTCTCCTCTCCAGGCTTTGTGGCTTTCTCCTTCAGGTTCTCTGAAGCACAGAGCCCTCAATGCACAAGCACCATAGCATAGCTGATCACCACCACGAGCTGCCAGGAACCGGCTGCCCGTACAAGGTCCTTGTGAGCTCCAACACCCGCAGTCGTGCCCCGCCAGCTTCTATTTGTTCACAAAGAACCACAACAGTTTGAGTACAAACAGGAAATGAGAAGGCTGGAATACAGCATCATGGGGGGGATCTAGCGGGGGGGGGTGTGTCCAAATTACACCCGAGCATCAAGAACAAGAGGTATCAAGACTTCACTCTCCATTCTTCTCCTTTCCATCTGCTGCCCCAATGCTGAGGATGCTGAAGGCGCATCTTCTGACCCAAGAGGGGCACCAGGGATGCGGTGGCAGAGCACACAGTGGATGTCATCAAACCCAACCTGCTCCACCCCAGAAAAGCTTCAGTTCTGGGAGATCGTCTTTGATTCAGCATGCAGGAAGCCAGCAGGCACTGCAGGCCCTGGGATGAGGGAGCGTGGAGCTGTAGGCTCACACTCTGATAAGAGGGGCTTGCTGCCTGGCTTGCTCCAGATCGACCTGACCCCAAGCACAGGACAATACCAGCACAAGGACAGGGGCACACGCTCATCTTCCCATCCTCCAGGCTGCCACATCATGGAAAACCACGAAAATCCCATTTCCACATCCCATCCCATCCTGTCGCTGGAACAATAAAACCGGATAAACACAAAGGCCTGGGTTTTGCAAGAGCACCCTCATAGCAAACTCCTCTGAAGCATTTCACCTCCTCTACCAAATACACCCCAACAAAACAACAGGGCCCACTGTCACAGCAAAGCAGAGCCCTCCAGCTGCAGATAATCACTGCTGTAGGAGAATGCAAGTGGCCCTCCAGGACTTTTTAATGCTTTTCCAGTGTATTAAGGTGCTACCAGCAAGGAATGGGACTTGGGAGTATTGGAAACTCCAAGGGCAGCAGTGAAGAACACTGCAATCACTGACAGCAAACCAGGACATGACACCAACACGAGCCCCGGCGCACGTCACATCCCGAGAGCACAGGAAACAGTTGGAGTGCTGGGAGGCACCAAACACTGACAAGGAATGTCCAAAGCTTCCTGAGTGGATTAAGCTTCAAAATAGAACTGCCAAGTAATGAGGCATCCCTAAGGAGCAGCAAAGTGACCTCTGGATCAAGGAAGGATCGCAGGAGCCTGACAAAACCACTGGAATCACTCCTTTCCCTTAGCAGCCCATGTTTAACAATGCAGCTGGCTCCCTGCACAGCCTGATAACACCCCGTGAGCAGTTTGAACATTGAATTCTTCTGATTAAGCTGTAGAAGCAGTTTCAATATTAGCAGGATTGCTTCAAGGTTTGCTATCGAGCCCCAGCAGTAAGGGCAGCCTCAGTCTGCAATTCCTGTGGAATTCACCATGCCCAGAGGTTATGGAGCTCATAACTTCTTTGACTTTAAACAGCTTGAGCTTTTGAGTTCTTCAGAGCAGCACTGCAGCAGCCAGGTTCAGCTGGAAAGGCAATGAACTGCTCTGCAATGAGCCAGATGCCAGAGCTGGAAGTTGACCGGTACCTGCAAGTGAGGAGAGGTGAAACCAGCCCATGGCACAGAGCAAGCACTTCCTCCTGCTGTGGGTCAGCCTTTGTTAAAGGGAGACAGGCAGGAAACCACAGGTATGCACGGGGCAGGAGCTAAACCTGCTCATCGGGAACTACCACGTGCTCCACAATGACAAGAAGACCTCAGAAATCTGATCCAGTTCCTTCTCCTGCTGCAGATTAATTCCCCCCCCCCACACACACAGGCATAGATCAGAACGGGAGCCCCAAGCCTCACGCCCCGACCTGGCTCTATCTATCCATCCATTCAGGCACTGCCATGGGTGAGCTGCTCCTGGGAGGAATTCTTTACAGCACAATCAATATGTAACTGCTCAAAGAAACGGGAACCTCCTACTACGGAACTCTCAAAAGCCATTTTATGTCTTGAGCACCAAGTTCCTCTTTCATGCTTCTCTTTGCCATATTTTTGGACCGTTTAGACCAAACAACATGTTTTGCCTTGAGGAATGAGAAGGGAAGGCTTCAAAGCCAAGCCCAGCAGTGACTCACTCCAAGAAACAGGAAAACCAAGGGCAAGGATCTACCCTCCTGCTGCAATCACAGCCCCCTTGCAGAGCTACCACAAGGCTCCATCGTCCTCAGAACAGGGACTGGCAGACAGAGGCCAGTGTCTGAGCGCAGAAGTCCCACACGACCAGAAGTGTCAGATCTTTTGCCTGCAGAGAAGTCAGAACAGGAATGGAAACACCTTGGCTTTTGTTCTCTTCACTGTTTGCAGCTGAGCTCTTTTTCCTCAGGCAAAGCCAGTTCTTTGCAGAGCAAACCCAGGTACAGCTCTGCTTGTCTGTGAATCAGAAACACCACTGGAAAAGGAATTTCATTTACAAAGGCAGAAGTTAAGGCAGAAACAAAGCACCCCATGGGTGACTCCCTCGCTGCTATTCTTAAGCAAAAGGCTGGTGCATTTCTATTTGAAAGCCAAAGAATCCAAAGCTTGTTCATTACAAGAGCTGTCTTAGAAGACACTTACACTGACCGAATGCTTTTACCTCAATTGAAGTGCAGAAAGGAAGAAGACTCCAACCCTGCATATTAGAAAACATGGCAAAAAAGTGGGCCTGATGCAGGCAACTTCCAAGTAACATCAGAAGGAGTTACAGAGAAGAGGGGAGGGAAAAACCCTAACGTTTGGCACATGAAGAACAGGGCTCAGCCCAGTTACAAACACAAAGGACAACAGCAATCTAAAAGCTACTTATTATCTGTGATGGAAAGAGAATCACTCCAGGGCACCCTAACCCGAGCCCTTTAAGCCACCCTGATCCCCTGCATGCTTTTGGCAAGGAAGGATGTACACTGGGAGCGCTCCATGGCACAGAGCAAGCAAAAGGCACGGCTCCGGCTTGGGAGCAACACAGAGACAGAACCGGGACAACCCTTGCTGCTCACCTGGGCTACACAAGTCACACAGAACAGAATCAGCTGCTGGGATCAGTCAGTCTGTACGCAAAGGGAAGAACCGAGGGCACCCCAAAGCTTCTTGCCAGATCTATGCAAGATACATGGTGGGGGAGGCAAAAGAGAGAAGCCCTCTGAAGACAGTGGTGTTTCTAGAGAAGGAAGAGCTTTACCCTCCAAGCAGCACTTGCTCCTCCTCACGCGCAGCTCACACCATACAGGGGAGAATAAATTACAGTCAAAGACAACTTTAGCGATGGCAAAGTCCTCTTGACAAGAAATATTAACTGTCCCACAGAGGGAACAAGCTTAATCTGGAGTCTTGTTGCTGGCATCTGCCCCAGTGTGCCATTCCCTACATTTCCAGGGATTAATCTTAGGCAATTAAGCGGCCCAGCAGCTTTAGCAACACCAGAAAGGTTCCTTAATCTGTCCACTCATACAAACTGGCTGAAATCCTCCACAGATACTTCTCTTTCAGGGCTGCACAATTAAAGCCAATTGCTGATGCTACCCGCAGCACTGAGCTCATGATCTCTCCTGCATCCCTGGGCAGAGATCTCAGGTCCCTGCTTCACCCAACCTCTGCTTCCCTGCGATCATGAGCACACAAAACACACATTGGCCGGCCTTCAGGCACACTTTCTCTGTGACAGAAGCAAGTATTCACCCCTTTCATAGCTACACGGCTACAGACCTTGACTGTGCAACCAAAATACACTGAAGAGATTTAAGTTTTAAGCTTAAACTCAACATTTTCAGTGAATATAAAACTTCTAATTAAGCCTAAAGGGCTTTCCTGAGAGATCCAGCCTCTCGACTGAACGTCACAGCGCAACATTCAGCAACTACACAGTCAGCTCTTTATTAGTGCCACTCGTCAGAAAGCTTTAAACCTCTGTCAGCATTCCTGTCACAGACCCTCCGCTTCAGGGTTCCATAACTTACTCATTGAAAAGGCCCTTTTCAGGCAGGAAACACCCTCAACCACACCATGTGCTCACTGCTTGAAACCAAAATAACAACAAATTCCTGTCCACATACACCCCAGCACGAATAAAAGCCATGGTGGAGGCACTCGAAGCTCCTCAGTGAGCAGATGCAGCCTGTCCCATGGCTGGCATGTGACAAAACACAACGCTTGGCCCCACTGCGTTTGCTCCAAAGGGAGGAGCGCTGCTTCAGCAGAAGTCTGGTCAAGGATGGGGATGGAAGATCCTGGGAAAGTAAAACCAGCGCTGATGTACCCACATCAGGCAGGGAGAGCTGTGTGCTTCAGGTGACACGGAGGGGATCTGGGGGAGACAACTGCCAGCATCCTTCAGGCACCCGAACCTACAGCAGTAATAACACAGCAACAGGAAAAACCCTTCCAGGCTTCTGGATCCTGGCACGGAACCTGCAGAACTCGCCCTTCCAAAGCCCACCTCGTGCAGTCACTGTTCTCCTGCCGGGTTTTACGGTTACTTCTCCTAAATCTTGTGTTAGTGTTTAATTACATTAAGAACCGGTGACCGCGACAGGCGCCGGAGCCAAGCGGCAATCAGAATAAGCTCTGGGTTTCGGAGGCTCTTAATTGAGCCATTAGAGCTGCACCGCAACAGACAGAACTTGGCAGCGAGGCGCTGGCCCGCGACGCATTTCTGCGGGCGGCTTCTCCGCTCCCGTTTCGAAGCGGCTGAACCAGAACCGTGGCCTCGGCGGTGCCCGGGCAGGGTCCGGCCAAGCAGAGCCCCAGGAGCTTGGTCCTGGCTGCGCAGCGGGGACGCGGAGCAGAGGAACCGCTGCGGCCGCAGCCTCTCCTCTTCCCCAGCGCTGCCGCCACAAACCCGCCCCGAGGCCGCACCCGGCGGTGCTCCGGGGGCCGCCGCCAGCGCCACGCGTGAGGCACCGCGAGGGACCCAGCGCTCGCTGCCCACACAGCGGCCTCTCCCCGACGGCACCGGACCGGGAGCCGCGCACCCCCCCCGCATCAGGACCCCTCCAGCCCCGGGTCCCGGCGCTCTCTGCCCGCAGAGGGGAGCGGCGCGGGGGGGACCGAGCTCTTTACCTGCGTCCGGGGGGGCTCGGGCTCAGGCTCCCGCCCGGCGGCCGCCTCCTCTCCGCACCTCTTCCGCGTTCCGCGCGGCCATCTTGGGGGACACGGACGGAAGTGAGGGGGGAACCGGGGGAGACCCGGGGCCGGGCCAAGGGCGGCTCCTCCCCGCGGAACCGGGGCCGGAGCTCCCCGGGAGCTGCGTGGTCCCCCACGGGCAGCTCGGGGCGGGGGAATCACGGCTCTGGCACCGCCATTGCTCGTATGGGGTCCGTGCTCCCTGTGAGCGCCCGGATAAGGACATAGAAGCACCGGACGGGGTCTGGGTTTACCTCGGCATCCCTACCATGGCGGCAGGAGCATTCCCGGGGTGCGATCGAGCCCCGGGCGGACGGAGCCGCCTTTATCTGCTCGGCCTTTCGAAACGGGGCTCCTACCGGAGGCAGTGCGGAGGGACCTTGACCGGGGAGGTCCGTGACACCGCGGCCGGAGCGGGGCAACCTCCTGCTGCGGGTCACCGAGCAGCGGTGCCCGGGTCCGGGGTCCTCCCCCGCCGGTTCCCGCTGGGATCGCTCATTTACTTCCCGTGCCTGTGCTTGGACGTGCTGGGAGCAGCGCTGGTGTCCCGGGGTGCAGCGTCGAGTCGGGGCGCACAAGGAGCTGGGAGGGGACGCAAAGGGATCCCTTCGGATATTCCAGACTATGGGATGTTGTGCTTAGGAGGCTGGGGGAAGGAAGGAGAGTTTAAACCACATCCCCACCCCCGGGGAAGGTTCCCTTTCTGCACTCAGACCCCAGCACAGCATTTATTATTTGGGCTTTTAATCCCATCAACAAGAGCTGCTCTCTGAAGACTTCATTCATTTGCAGGCATTAATTAACCACAGCAGTTGTGTCAGGCTTGCTGAAATCTCCCTTCTCCAGAGCTTAACACCAAAGGCTCCGGCTCTGTTAAATCTTATCCCTGTAATAAATCACTCTGCTCCAACTCCTGCCCCACACACAGCCATGGGCACGCTGTGGGGTGAGCAGCATCCTTGGGGCCAGACAGGATTGTCCCTGTTCCCCCCAGGCCCCTGTGTCTGAGAGCAATTGCTGGAACCCAGCCACATACTTTTAAGTGTCTGAAATCCCCTGGAGCTATTTAGTACAAGGCAGATACGAACAAGCAGATGCACAGGACAGACACACACTGACCCACCCTGCAATGAGCCACCTCCTCCGGTAACCACCACTGCCTCCGCAGCGGGTCCCACAACCATTTATTTCCCTTATTTCCTCCCTCTGGCCCAGCCCAAATCCTGGTTTAGAGATTGAGCCACTGCTCCAGCCCATGGTCCCTGGGGGCCACCGCCAAGCAGCCCCCACAGTGCACCCTCACCATGGGGGGCACAGCCTGTGAGGTGCTGCCACACTTTATTCACAAGAACCCCGACTCATATGGGCCCCATGCTCCAGCAACACCCGACACTGCTGTACCACATAACCGAGAAGGGACATCAATACCCAACATACCCCTGATCTCAGGGCAGGGGTGCAGATAAAGCCTGTGCTCTAATTGGCACCTCTTAATAAGGGAGGGGAGGGGGTATGGGGGCTTCCTCAGGAGCACCCATAGGCTGTGCTGGGGGTGGGTGAGTGCAGGCGGTGGAGTGGGTGCTGATAGGGAATTGGATGCTCCCTTTGCGCGTGGAGAGAGCGCAAGGAGAAGGCAGCATCTTGGAAGGAATAGCAGGGTAATTCTTCCTGTTGTGCAGCAGGAGGTAGGCATTTCCCAAGTGCTCCCAGCCCCGGTGCTGCTGTCGTGGGGAGACACTTGGCCCAGGGAAATGGGGTCAGTGATGGGGGTTTCATGGCTCTGATGCTGCGGGCTTTGCCCTCATGCACGCTGTGGAGCTGCTCTGCCCGCACCGGGGTGACCTGGCGGCTGTTGCATGCCACCGGTTCCTGTTTGCTTCCACAGCCTGGAAATCCCCTGACTTCCCGCGGGGCCGGGAAGCCCTCCCTGCACCCGGACAGCCCCGGGGAGAGGCGGCTCAGAGGCAGAGCAGCAGCCCCCGGAGAGCCCGGTGGTGGGGCTGGAGCCATCCTGGGGTAGGGGTGTCCCTTCCTTGCCCATTGTGGCCGGGAGCGCTGGGACCTGCTCTGCCTGCTGGAGGGTGGCCGTGTGCTGTGCAGGGAGCTGTGGGGCTCAGCCTGATTTCCCTGGCTCATGAGGAGGTTGACCCCCGCTGCTGGAGGCGAAGCTGCTGCTGCAGCCACGAGCTCCATGTTGGGGAAGCAGAGAGGGCCTGGGGGCACCCCATGTGTGCTGATGGGGGGTGTGCAGGGAGCAGCTGATGCAGTGCACACACGGAGCAGCAGCGAAGGGAGCTGTGCTGTTCTCCGCTGTGGATGGTTTCCAGTCGATCCTGCCCTCCCGCTGCTGGGAACCCATCCCTCTCGGGAAGGGGAAGCACGGCACTTACCAGAATTTGGGTGCTGGCTTTCCAGCACTCTCTGCTCCGTGCCAAGACGGAGGTAAATCACACGTGGCCGGGCGCTATCATGAGAGAAGCCTGCGAGGGAGCGGGAGGGGAAAGCAGTGCTGGCGGGAGCGGGGGGCTCCGCTCCTGCGCACCCCCCTGTGGGCTCCTCCTGGTGCTCCGGGCCTCGACCCAGCCCTGCCCCTGCTCCCTGGGGGGCTCGGGGACATGGAGGGACCCGTGACACTGCTCAGCCCCT
>JANRGW010004475.1:0-20810 GCA_024733675.1 Psilopsiagon aymara | reverse complement strand
CCAGTGAGGAGGGGGAGCCGGGAGGAAGCAGAGACAGGGCACCTGACCCAAACTGACCAAAGAGGTATTCCATACCACAGTATGTCATGCCCAGGATGCAGAAGGGGAAGGCAGAGACCCAGAAGGGTGGTGGGGATGCATGGCTTTTTCGGGCTGGGTATACGTGGTGAGCTGTTGTATTCTCTTCCCTTGTATTTCTCTCGTCATTATTATTATTGGTGGTAGCAGTAGTGGTTTGTGTTATACCTTAGTTACTAAACTGTTCTTAGCTCAACCTGTGGGAGTTCGATTCTCCATGTAGCAAACTGTGTGGCTGATTTACGGCCTAAACCACGACAATGAGGTTTACCAAGCACTCCCACCTTTGTCATTCTTCAGCTTTTGTGTGGTGCTCTGATGCAGTGAAATGCCACATTTTCCTGTTTATCTGAGAAGAGTGGAGTAACAGTATTTTACCAGTATTGCCTTTCTGGTGGTAAACACTGGACCTTTCTTTGGAAATCTGTGAAAACCTACAGTTGCTCAGAGGACCTTTAGTGTGCCGAACCGTGTAGTTCCCTAATGAAATGTCAGGTCAGGAATAAGATGAGACCTACTGAGTGGTTGGAACAATCTTTTTGAGTGGTTGCTCTGAGCTGAGGATGTGATTCAAGGACACTGGATGAAAAGCTTTTACATCAGCCTGCTATGTGATGTAGACCTTATTCTTGATTTCTAATTTTCACTTGTATCTTACAATCCATGCTGCATTATCTGGCCATTCCTCAGTGGTATGAAAGAACCAACGAAGCAACAGATGAACTGGGACAAAGAAGAATAATTTCAAAACTGCAGGAGCTGCTTGCTGACTGCTTGTATGTCCTTTATGGAAAGCTATCCTTGCTGGCATCTAAAGAACCAGCAGCAAAGTCCAGTACCCTTTTGGCATGATAGTAAAAGAACAAGATTGAAACAAAAGGAAAGATAGCAATGTATACAGTTCTCTGTTCCTTAGCAATACCACAAGGTAATTCCTCACCTGAAAGACACAGAGTTAGTGATTGCAGCACAACACTGGCTCTGACTGAAAAGTACTGTCTTCCCTGGATGCCAGAGAGCACATTATGGCACTCTCTAATATTTCTTTCAGTGAAGTACTGGTAACACAAGATCTTTGCATGCTTCCTGAGCAGCTTTGATGTCACTCTCAGCACTGGCAAATTGTGCTTGGCCCTTTCTGTGGTGTGAAAATAGACATTCTTCTTCCACTCTTCCATGTTAGAAATATTTTCTAAACATTTAAACAAATCTCAGCATATTCCTTAAGGGCTGACTTAAATGCAATTTAGCAGTTTTAAGTAGGTTGTTTTATTTGTGTCCAGGAATATCTGTCTTTGTGAATATAGATGTTTTCAAACTACTTGCTTAGGTAGAGACAGAGGCATCAGGGAAGCAAAATATAAAGGTACTTGATGTTATTTTAAAATATTAAAAAAAGACCCTGTAAGTTTGCCTCAAAATACCAAGAATAAAGCCTACAGCTGGTAATTCATGACAGAAAGGTATATAGAACAGGTGGGATTGTTGATTTCTAATTAAGGATGTATTCTGATTTGCTGGTATCAGATACTTTAAATGAATAATTCCAAAAATTCAGAAAAAAAGTGTTCAGACATAGAATTTTCCACTTTTTCAATTTCAGTAGTTTGCTGCAGTTGAAGATATAGTTACACTTGGGATAAATAGTTCTTCCAAAAATGTCTTGGATGTATTTCCTCTGTTGTCAGTTTTCCTGCTTAGCCTTCTTGATGACCTTTGTTGATCAATGTTTTTTGACAAAGTTGAGTTTTAAACCAAAGATTCTGAGATGATTAAAGCTTTTGGAGTGCCACTGGTGTCTGGAGTTATTCCTTATTTACAGGAAATTAATGCCTGACCCACAGAGCATCTTTTCTACCAGCACTTGCACTATTCCTACAATTCCCCAAGCTTGTGCTCTGCAGCCCTCTTGGGAAGTGGAGTGACCCCAGTGCTAGAACTGGCAGACAGGTCTAGGTCATGATTTCTCATGTTTTCTTTCAAGGCAGCTTCTCTTCATCTTTTCTGTAGTTGTAGAAGTGAGTGTAATTTCAACTTCAAGTACTAGAAGAATATGTAGTTTATATATGCTCTACGTAGTTCAAATTAAGCTTTGAGGATCATGCTTTCATTACTTTTACCCAAATTATGGTGTTCTTATTTATTTCTGTATATAGAACTGAACCTAGGCTTGACAGCTGTTTTCTGTTCTTGCTGATATTTCCCAACAAGTACATCCCTAAAGTAACAGCAGTGAGTTTTCTGCTTGGGATCCCAGACTGTTTTTGCCCTTGAGTGCAAAGAGCGGCATTTAGAATCAAGTTGTCTCAGAGGTTTTAGGAACTTTCTACTTGTGCATTTATTCTTCAGACTAGGCTCTAATCTCTTCCCCTGGCACTGGAAGGATGGTAGCAATGGGATGGATAGAAAAAGGAGTAGTACAGCAGATTTCTGTGGCACCCCAACAGTCCACTGTTTGCCCACAGTGTTGTCTGAAGTTGGCATCACAATCTAATGTGCCCCATGGCAACACTGTGTTATCTGGGGGTGCTGGAGCTTTATGATAGTGCAGGAATAAAGGAGAATCAAGCTCTTAATGAGTCTTAACATATGTCTTAATCCATTAGTCACTGAATTAACCCTGCCCTACTAAAATTAATCTTTTTAGACTCCTTCTCTAGTCAATAGGGAGAGATAGGTAAACCAAAACAATTGAATTGTTCTCTGGAGAAACTCACCTCACTTAGTGAATAGGAAGGTGTGGTATGACTCAGTAAGCTGAAGTTAGCTTTTCTGCCTGCTGACGGACTCCCTCCCCAGCTCCTTTCTGCCCCAGTTTGGTGCTTCCCCCTGATGAGCAGCCAAAGTGTGTGCTCTGCTCTGTAAAAGAAGCCATAGGAATATGCTTGTGGTTTGCTTTACAAAACTAGCACAGTTAATTTGTCTTAATTTTGTGAATGTATTCTTATTTGACTAATAACAAATGGAAGCATTCTGGTACATGTCAAGCAGGTATACTTTTGCAGAACAATCTGACAGCCTGGAAATAGGCTTTTCAAGATATGAGGTGGTGCATGTTTGAGACATTATGATTATAAATGAACATCCAAAGTGAAAATTAGCAAGCTGGTCTAATTTATTAAACCTGTATTTAGGTTTTACACACACACCTGCTGTTGGATCAATTACTGCTAAGCTGTGTTCACTGCATTATCATAAAGTCAGTACACTGATTAATTCCAGTCTGCTCATTTGATGTAATATGAAACTTTATTGTAACATCTAGAACACAGCTAAACCAGTTGTGATTTCATGTTAGTTACTATGTATTTAATGCTACAATTTTACATGCAGTATAAGAACAAACAGCAGTTAGGAAGGAACACTCATCTTCATTTCCATATTCTGAAAATAACCAAGTACAAAAAGTATTTCAATTACTTAGCACTGACTGCAGAAATTAGTCATTTTGATTTTAGTGTATTTGATTTGTAACTGATTTGTTTTGCATCTTTTTCTTTTATTCTCACTTTTCCACTAGATTACATCAGACTTCCAAGAGAAGTGTGTTTCATGATTACTTTTTGCATCTTTTTCTAAAGCATAGTTGGTTGTGTTACCATTTATGTAAAGTAATTTTAGTTGACAATTTTGTGATACTTGCCTACTGCAGATGTGATTTCATTAGTTTTTCAAGCTATATTTCTCTCAGGAGGAAAGAAAAAACAAAAGAAACACCAACAAACCACAAAAGCCCACCAAAACAACAAAAACACTCACAAAAAAACCTGCAAAGATTGTGATAATTCTTTGATTTCTTGAGTATATATTTGAGAGCCTCTTCCTTCTGTTATTTTACTAAATGTTGACTACTTTGGTTCTGTGCACCTGCAGCAAATGAAACTGCTTCAGATATTTCCTACTGGGATACCACAGATTGTGTATTTATTGTCAAGCTTTTTTGCCTTTCCACTCTCCCATCTTGCAAGGGTTTGTTGGAGTTCGTCAGCACAAGGTGCAATCCTGCCTTCCTGCTGCTTTGCAAAGTATTCTTCTTGTGTCTGTGCATACATGGCTCTGCAATGCCATGGGCCCTCTTGCATTGCCCAGCCTGACAGTTGGGATAGATAATCTCTGCTGGTACTAATTTTTGTCAGGAGAGGTACCCTGTGATGGTTTGTGCGTGAGATATGACATGGCTCTGCTGTGGAAAGGTTGCCTGAGGTAGAGGGCTGCAAAGTGAATCTTAGATTGGGAATTAAATTTTGCCTGGCTTAGGCTGCTTGCTTAAATAGAAAAAAAAAAAGAAAAGCAACCAAGAAACCCCACCCCAATGACAGGATTTTTAAAAGGAGATCTGAAGTTTTGTTTTTCCTAAAGTATTTAAAGAAGATTCATTCCTAGAGAGGCTTGATAGATCATGTCCACTACACAGATTTAATCTTAAAACTGAAAGTGGTCATTTGCATATTTTGTAAAATTTTATGGCATATTCTTGATGCATAATACTTCCCTAGGCTATTGCAAATGAAGTACTTGATGGCTGAACACTTGACTGTGGGGAGAGATGTAAACTTAGTTAATATACCTGTACGAGTCTCTCTTAAATGGAAAATAACAAGATAGGAATTCACAATGATATGGGCTAACCTTCTACTGATGGCTCCTGTGGTGGCCAGAGGACTACTTCTCCATTTTGTCAGATTTTAGAAAGATTGAAACCAAGATCTGTTGATATCATTGATCATTGAAGATTTCATGACTGGTTGATCTCATTGGCCCATTGAAGATTTCATGACTGGTACTGAGTTTTTCTGTGTCATATTTAATATCACTGCATCTTGTTTAATTATGCTACAGATAATGGAGATAGAACTTGAGCACTGCACAGAGATGTGTAAAGGAAACATCTTTTTGTAACAGTGACCAGTTCTGCAGTGCATGTATGCCTACCACAGTGATGCCCTTTTAATGAGGGCAGCTTAGGTATCAGTACCCCCAAAATAAACAGTGATACTGCCAAGCAATACTTCAGTTTAAAGTGACCTCAGTACTGCTGTAATTAGGCGTTCTGTAATCAATAAATAAATAGGTTTGCCATAAGATTAAGTTCTATTTGTGTAAAAGGATATCTACAGTGCGGTGCCTGTGGTTGATTGTCTTCCAGATGCTCTGAGGAAACCCATAATCTCAAAATAAAAAAAATACAAGTGTTTTTGCTGAAATGGAAAACACCAGTAATGAGTTAAAGTGGTGCTAACTTTGAAAACCATAAAGGACCCATTAATTTTGTTTTTACTAAGTAAATGCAACTTCTTAGATCTAATTTTAAGCAGTCTTTTGATTCTGTATGTATTTTAACATTTTTCTTCTCCATTGTGAGCATCTGTATGCTATCCAGTGATATGAAAAACAATGAAGGTAAATGAGAGGACTCTTGTGATGATCAACAGTCAAGGTGCCTTACAACTAACCAGTAAATACAGGATTTTTCCCCCAAGATATCGGGAGACTTTCAATATAACTGGCAAGTCTGAAAATTGGAAAGATTTTTGTGAATTAAGAAAATTACTTCAGAGTGAAATAATCATAATTGGAAATGTTTGGATTTCTAATTTTCCATGTATTTGACTAGCTGATTGCTGTCACTGTAATGATAATCAGAATACCAGGAAGTTAGAAAACAGTTAAGAATTGTGTTGTAATTTAGAAAAGCTCATTTGTAAGGGATATGCAGTTCTTCTGCTGTCTGCTTTTTTCCCTCTAATAACAATGGAAGAAGAGAGCATCTGGTTGTTTCTCTGCAAATAACATAGTGCCTGCATAAATGTGATGGAGACTTTTGGCCCTTGGAATAAAACATGTGTATTTATTCCCTCCTGGCAAAAATGGGATTTTCTGTATAATTTTTCTTTTTGAGTTGTATTTCAAATTTATCCTATTATTTCAGTAATTTTTAACATTACTCTCTTATCATTATTCTTATATTTTCTTAATTCTTCAGTGCTATTTGCAGAAGTTGTGCCCAGGGGCAAACAGCAGTCAAGACTTTAGGCTCAGTGGAGGAGCATGTAAAAGGGATAAACCCCACTTAATATGTATGGCTTGCTAGTTTAACAAAGTGATCAGGGTTTAAAGGCCTGAGAGTGTGGGGGAAAATTGAATACTGGCCACTCCTGGGAGAGAGGAGAGTGGAGAGCATTTCAGGGACAAGGCTATTGCGTTGGATCACGCTGCAGCACTTCTGCTTGTGGCTGCTGTCAGTTCAGTCACTGTTTGAAGATGCCTCCTTCCCTGTGGGGCCTTTAATGACTCAGTCCAAGTTCTAGATTGCAGTCAAAAACTTGTAAGTAATTAATTAGATCTGCCTCTAAGTGAGAGATACTTAGGGTCACACTGGGCGTCTGTGACAGAAGAACAGTCCTGATCTCCAGTCAAACCAGTGAGGTCGTGGTGCTTAATAGAGCTGGAAGTAGACAAACTTAGCAAGCAACTGCTTTGATTCAAATTCATTTAACATTTAAAAAAAAAAAAAAAAAAAAAAAAAATCTTTCACTTTTTGCTGAAACAATCTTAACTGAATATCAGCTGAACACTCGTGACCTCTGCAGATCTCTCTTAATGTGGATAATCATCCCATTCATAGACACACATGCATCGCAGTGTCACATACATTTCAGTACATCGGTAACTTTACAGAAGCCTAAAAATGGTTTTATCTTAAAGACTAATTTAGCAATAGAAGAGGGATAAGAGTATTAGCCTGAGGCAATTTTGCATAAACTCTTATTCCTTAATCAACTGAAGGCTAGTTTATAAACTCAGTGTCAATCTCACATTGGTGATGGTGTAAATTGATGATTCTGTAGGATTGCTGATAAGGTCCTAAGCTTTTGCAGCAAAAGGATCTCAGTTATTCCTTGCTTTATTACATTTCTTGCAGTTTTAACAAGAAAGTTTTCAATAACAGAGTAGTGAATTCAAAATATTTTTCTGTAATTGTTTTTCTTATGGCTCCTTTGTTTGTTTTCACTGTTAAATCTCCTCTGTTATTCATCCTGTGTCTCACACATTGACATGGAAGCGTCTTCCATGCTGTGCCTAAGCAGGGCAATATAGCACTGTTTAAAGACACTGTAGCTCTGAACAAGCTAGCCCAAATAATGGGACATAGCATTACACTTACTGTCACTTGTTGAATTCTGCTTCTCATTAGGACTCGTATAGAGCCAGCTCTGTTATTTTTGATTGATTCAGTGCTAAGCCAAGTAAAAATCTTCTTCTAGTTTGTGCAAGTAAGATGCAACTATATGGGGATGTGCAGCTGCACAGAAAGGAACATCTGAAAAAAACTCAGGCCTTTTTTTCTCATTTTAGAACAATGTTATTTTAAAAGGAAAAGTCAAAAGAAATGAAAAAAAAGAATAAAGGTCTAACTAATCTGGTGGAGTTTACAAGGTGGACAAAGCTGTATTTAAAATAACATTGCAATGCTGTCATGGACATAAAATACCTATATCAGACTGAAGCTAGAAAAGATGTTTAATGGGGAAGAGAGCATAGCTTAAAATAAATGTGAAGTAGACATAAATGAAGTGTTACGACATAAATTGAAGCAGATTGAACTGAGTAGTAGAACTGAATTGCTAACAATAGAGGAACATGACTTGCTGTCCTGAAGGGGTGTCATGAGGAGGAAAGGAGCTGGAAGAAGAAGAAAGCTTCCATTAATCCTTTCGAAAATGTGGATCAACTGAAAAGATTTAAACTGAAATTGATCTTGGAAGAAGAGGAGACCTTCTACGTTTAAGATACTGAAGTATTGTGGTCCTATTTGGCATGGTGTAATCCATGAGCTTCGGGTTTTGTTTATAAGGGCTATTGCCAAGCAGCAGCCAAGTAAGGTGTTCCCTGGTTCATCTACACCTGAAGTTTGTCAGTCCCCAGTTGCTTCTGATCTTCATAAAAACCTGAATGTTGGTGATAGCTCTATCCCAGACACCACCCCCACTCTCAGCACTTGTCCCTCTTTGCTGTTACTTACTGTCTGTAGCATACGCAAACATTTCTTTTCCCTTTTATGGCAGCATATTTTTGATGGCAAATATTTGTGAACTCCCTCCCTTGCAACAGTTTGTGCACTTTTTTCCTACAGCTCCTGGGGAAAAAGGAGGGCAATTTCTATCACCACCTGTTCTGTTTGTAGTGAGTTATCTCCCATAGCCTGTCCCAGCTCCTCTTCATTCACTCTATCTGATTTACCTGTTAGGATTCCTTTAAGACGGGTGTGGCTATGCAGCAATACAGCAGAGCATTTCACTTATGAGTACGAAAGGATATTGATTTCCACCAGATGCTCCCAGTAGGTTTAGTCTGAGTGAACTGGGGCAGTTCGTCCTGCATGCAGCCACCCAGATTTGCCAGCTGATGCAGGAAAGCATGTGCTGTGTTGCTTGTACTCTTTATTTTATCTGAGTGTCGAGGCACAAAGTTATCACCATCATTTAAATTAGTTTACTACAGACAGTGTATTTTATTACATCACTACTAAGGGTCAGAGATGTGGAACACGTTAATTTGCACTTGTTGGGATATGCAGGGCTTCTCAAGTTTATGAAGGCTTTAAGTGTCATTCAAAAAGTAATGCTATGACCTAATACCCCTTTCAAATGATCAGTGAGCTTTAAAAAAAAGAGACACCATTCCCTGTATGAAGTAATATTGGAGAAGAGGATAGAAAGATTTAAAAAAAGAAAAAGAAAAAGTGGAAATTGTTCTTCACTTCTGTTCATTGCAGTTACCAAAATCAGTATATCTGCAAATGTAGCATGCCTCATAAATCATTAGGTCACAAACCTGCACAATGTCAATGTGTTGTCACTATCCTATTAAATTAAATTACTAACCAAGGTAACACTTAACTGCACATTTCACAGGGAACAGTGTTTTAATGTGTTGAGGACTCCTAATAATATAGCAGTTGGCTAATATGAGTTGAAGGCTTTAGGCAGAAGAAATACTAGACAGAGGTAAAGAAGGGTAGAAAAAAAAGACATCTAGTCACTAGAGATATAATGTAGTGAAATATTGGACTGGCATAATGAGAAATGTCCTACCAAATCCCTACCCAGTAGTTATCAAAGACAGATTGAGCGGGTTATATTTGGATTTGGCACCTTGAAACAAACACAAGGGGGTAGGAAACTTACAGGTAACTGACGTTCTCTGTTGAGCTATGGAAAAAATGAAATGGTGAACTCTGAATCTTATTTTTACTTAATGTTTCCTGAAACTGCATTTATAAAAGGCAGGGACAGACTGTCAGCTCCTGAAGAAAACAGTGAAATACATCCTAACCCCCAGATATTTTAAGATTAAATCGTATTTCAATCCTAAAGCCTTATGAAATGCTCCACCTTGAACAGTAATAACCCCCCTGCTGTTCTGTTTGACTAATATGGGAGTAGCCTACTTCTTTCTTTCTTCTTCTTTTTTTTTTTTTTTTTTGTAAAAGCCCAAGTTATGTTTCACAATCCCAATTCTCCTGCCTAGTGCTCTAGAAGAAGGATGAGAGCTTGAATAACTCCTACTTTTATGAGTGCAAATGGAGGATAAATAATCATCCAGTTCAGGTTTCTGCATATTCTGCATGGACAGGTTGGTGGATGCACAGTCCAAGTTGCAATCCAGGCCAAAATAATCATGTATAATACTGAATATTTTACTGACGAAAGTCTTGGATCTTAGAGCACTTGGGTATTATGCCAGTATGTTACAGTGCCTAAAGATGCACTTTATGTTTGGCATACTTAAACGCAAGCCCAGCACTACTGGCCAAAAGTCAGCCTAATAATGATATTGTAAAGAGTTATGGTAGCTACATCAGACATGATCTTTGCCAGATTTCTGGCCACTCAGAACAGAGCAACTTCAGTGGCTGTGTCTAATATGAGCTATGATGCATTCAGTTCTTGGCTTCTATGCTAACCCCCAAGGAGAATATGCAAGTCAAACATCAGAATTTGTTCCCTCTCAGGTTCTAGGGAAAAGAGGGAGGCAGGAGACAAAGTTGATGAAGGAAAATGTTATTTTTAAGGAACAGAAGATTTGTTACGTAAAAAAATGTACAGAAGTGCTATTGCTTTTTGTTTTCTGGCAAGAGGAAAGGCACCATAAAATGGAGTTGGTATGTAGTCATGGTCTGAGATCCTGTGGAGAATTAGTTGTTGAAACAGATATGCAATTGGATGAAATATATTTTGTATCTTTTTATTTCTGTAATGCACAATAGGAAACATTATCTAGCAATAGAACTCCTACTGTAAGTACCATTTTATTTTTGTATTTTGAAAATAATACAGTGTAGGCAATTCCTTGTAACAGGAAAATAATCCTATTCTTTGGCACTTGTACTGTTATATAATGTTAATGACTGATTAGACTCTGAATCTTACAGCTTGAGAGCATCTTTATTTTTATGTGGTATTTTGTGGTCATTTTGAATTAGGGTATAAAACATTTATTGTTTTGTAAAGAAAAGGAAGTGTCTATCTGAAAGACTTGATATTATATTGAAGTTCAAACTACTTCTTGTTAGGACGTATTTTATAATTTGTTTTACTAGGTGGAATGATGATGGAGTTTTTTCTTCCATCACTAGGCAATGTTATGCTCATAGATTACCTATTCTTTAAGTAGGAATGGGACAACAATCCTCTAAAAATTAGCAAGCACAATTAGGGTTCAAGTATGTTTGAGTCTGCATAGTCGGATAGAATTCTGGTTCTAGAGGAATTTCATCCATAATAGTTCCAGAATGTTGTTCCTTACTACAAAATTTTCTCCACTAAAATTCACGTTAAGAATCATAGCACTATAGGATCATTTGGGTTAGAAGGGACCTTAAAGATAATCTAGTTCCAAACCCACTGCCACGGGCAGAGACACCTTCCACTAGACCAGTTTGCTCAAAGCTCCATCCAATCTGGCCTTGAATACCTCCAGGGTTGGGGCATCCACAGCTTTTCTGGGCAGAAATAGTACTTCTTTCAAACACAAGGTCTGTCTCTGTATCCCCATAGACAATGCGGTAATTCTAACCAGTGATTTCAAATGGAGGTACTTGCAGCAGTATGGTGCCAATTGACTTAGCAGGCAGTGCTGCTCCAGACTCAACTTTCTCGGCTGTCATGACAGTGACCATAACAGAGGAAAATGTGCTATGCCTGTATTCACTCCTAAAAATATCTACATTTACCTTTGAACATAGACAAAATGGAGTAGTTTCTTAGCTGACAGTACATGGTTTAACCTAGCTATCAAAAATGTCTTTTCAGAAGCTAATTTTATTTATCATTGGTCCCTACAGAAATTAATTAGCCCCTGCTTGCTTCTTAATTTTTAGAGTGAAGATGTCTTGTTCAGCCAATCTCTCCAGGAGCCATATTTCACATTTTCCTTCATTGTCACTTTAAACGTGATAACATTTTTTCACATTCTTTCAAGTTTTCTGTCCCTCTGTTTACTAACTGCATTGATTTTCATAGTCATGACATTTCCTGCTTTCTAATAGATTCCTGTCCACTATTCCAAACCTCTAAATCAAAGTTTTTAATACTTCAAGAGCTCATGAGTGAGAATGGCTGTAAAATTTGGTCATTTCCTTGACAGTTGTCTCTTGCTTGATGCTGACAGCTTTTTTTTTTTTTTAGGACTGGAATTCATTGAGGTCCAAAGCAAACAATTTTTTCATTTCTGTTATTTTACTGGAAATGACATGTAAAATGTTAAATGTAAGGGCATTCAAAGACTCATTTTGAAAGATGTATATTTAACTTATTGTTACAGTATGTGGTCACAATTTCACTGATCACAAGGCAAAAGCAGTGTGATTGGAGTGTCCTGTACAGATCTCTATCAGTCACTGTTTTCTAACAGAAGCTCTCAGGATTTCTAAAATTTGGCATTGTGAAACATGTAGGTTTAAGCATTTTTTTTTTCTTCTTCTCAACTAGAGCTCAAGGAATTCTTAGGCAGTCCCAAGCATAGCCTTTCTGTCTAGAAAAGATGGGGGCCAATGACAGTCATACCAGGGTTGAGATTTGGTCTACTGATTGCCAAGAAGGTAACGCTGGACTATAAGCACGAATTCTTTGTACTTACTGTATTCCTTGCAGGCTCATCTCATTCATTAAGAATTGTTTTAAGCTGATACATTGCCTGAATCATCTATGTAGAACCATGACCACAATGAGGACACTAACAAAGCTGAATTTACAGTATTTTGTTGCAAATCTTTCCAGGCAGCATGTGCATTATTTTTTGGTATGTATTAATTCAGTCTGGGTGGTTTACATTTTTTTTTTTTGTAGGAAGAGAACAGAAAATTTTCAGTTTCTATCATATAGCACAGTTTTCATTGACATGCAAAGTAAATGTGCATTGCCAAGTCTGGCATGTATAGCCTGCTGTAATCATGATAAGAACAGCATGTAGCAATACACTTACATTATAATTTAATATACTTCCATTATGGTGAAGTTGCATATTCCTACATGTAATTTACTTATTCTTGTTAAAATTATAATTATTTGTCATAATCTACATGTGTTTGGGAAACACTGAAGGGGTTGAAATGAGACCGGAAAACTATTGCACTGATCAGAAAAAAATGGGAAAGTAGGCCAGAATCTACATTTCTGACCAGAGAAATGGAGTGTTGTCTGTTGGCCCTTTAGTTGACTTAGGAGGTGGCAGGAAAACCTGCTTCTCTCTTCACTGGCGTCAAAGTTGGGTGTTCTATGACTGTTTTTGGCATGCAACATGTGGAGAATCACAGCTTTGGACTGGAGGTTATTTCCAGAAGAGACTCTCAAGTTATAGGGAGAACTATGTAGATTTGCATAAATAAGCTGTGCCTGTTAGCAGAATTGTTTGAAGTTGACTATCGCTTGGATATTACTGCCCTTTGACTGGGTCTTTGGAATTGGATCATCACTTTTTTTTTAGTAAAGTAAAATACATCAGTTTTACTCAGAAACCAAAGGGCTACCCCTGGTGGCCTTGGGGGATTTTGTTGATGAGGGTGGCCATTGAAAGATCATTATTAAAAGGTGTTTGGAGTGAGTTCTAGAGCGTTATCTCACCCTAAACCTAAGGGATACATTGCAAGTCCATAAGAGGAAACAGCTTCAGCCTTACTGATACAAATGGACAGGATGAGGTGTTAACAGAAATCTCTCTTTCACAGACTGAGATAACTGAAGCAGCAAATCTCACCATCTGGAGAAATCTACAGGAAATCTGTGTCAGAGTCATGACATGAGACACTGCTGCTTTCTTCATAGTGCCTTATTTCAGAGCCATCCAGCAAATACATTGCTAAAGATTTAAAAAATGAATAGAAGCATAAGATTTTATGGTAAGATAATTTCAAGGACTGTTTTTTTTTGCCTAAAGAAAAGCAGATTGTTAGTAAGGTACAATGGAATGATGGTCCTTCTGTTCAGTACTGAGTGAATCTTTTAGTATGAAGTATAGTCTTTTCCAGGAACTATACTGTCTCTTTGGCACATTCCACTTACAGATAGTGTTAGGCTAATCTTTTTTCTAGACTTCATTTGCAGGCAATGGCTTCTATTATATTTAAGTACTTCTCCTTGAAGCTCTAAATCAAGGGCATTTTCAAAGGTGTACATCTTTTATTAAGTGTAATTACTTTAATCTGAAATTTATGCTAAAGGTGAGGCTGCTAAACAAGGGTGGCCACTAAATTAGAGTATCTGCAGTTAAGAGCATGAATAGTAAAAGTACCTCTATTAAATAAAGGATACTAGCTAACCAAGGAGGGATTATAACTGAAGCTCTGGAGGGTTTGTTTTGGATTGTTTATTATGCCAGTCTCTAAACCAGAAACCATCTCCCCATGCTTCCTCTCTTGTAAATGACCAATAAGATACATAATGTCTATATCCTCATGCACCTACAGATTCAGGGCCTAAAAATGTTTAATTCAGTCCTGTTACTTGCTTATATGTTCTTATTTTTCATTCAGTACAAAATGCTTTTAAAAGAGGATGCTTAGAATTATCAATTGGAAGGATTCAGGAATATAAAGCCAAGAATTACTTTTGTGCTATAGAAACGTATATTTATCTTTCTGACAGTATTTTTTGATTATTTCCATTTGTGGTCTGTCAGATTAACACGTCTTCCCAGTGCTCATAGGGCAGCTTGCCATTCAGATCTTTCAAATGACCTTTTCTTCTTGAATCTTCTTTATCATGTCAGGTTTCTGAACCCAGTCTATACTGTCTTTCATGTCTTGCCAGAACTTTGATCCACCAGTTTCAGTCCCTCCAAATGCCTCTGGGTGTTTATTTTACCTATTAAACCGCAATCCTTCTGTCCCTGATTTAGAAGAGAAATAGATACAGCACTTCTTGATTCCCTTCTATTGGATCACAACATTTTCTATGCAGTATTGCAGTCATTATTCAGGCAATACAACACCCACATGCATCAAATTTCAGAGATGAACTACACATGCAGGAACTGGAGAGTTTGTTGCATTGTCTAGTGCATCACTGAAGGAAAATTTATCTCAAAGTCTTGATAACTAAACTATCTGTTTTAATAGAGTGCTCACTTTTTCATTAGTAGACTTAATGGGAAATATAATGTGTTCTTACTGGGTTAAAATGTCACCAGAATACAGGAATTCAACTCTATTTTCTATATTGACTGTTAAAACTAGCATCAGGTTAAAAAAAAAGTTGAAATAGGCTAAGTTTACTTTGTGTGCTTAAAGGAAGCAGATAAAAGCAGTTTCATGCAGGAAACAGATCAGGTAAATACCACCTTTACCATATTTATGCTTTTTTGAGAAACTGGAGCAATTTCCCTTTCTATTTTTAAGGAGTCATTCTCAGATTTAATAATGACTGAGTCACCTCTGTGAAATACTTTTTAGCATTCAGAAGTCATCTGAAGTGGTTTATTTTCTTCAGTGTTGTTTCCCTCTTCTCACTCTTCTGTTCTTCTCTGTCACAGCTTTCCAAAGAAAGTATGTGTCCTGGGTTCAGCAGCAACAGTCATTTTTCTCCTTCTTAGTAGCTGGTGCAGTGCTGTGTTTTGGCTTTCAGCCTGGGAACAGCGCTGATAACACCGATGTTTTTAGTTGTTGCTCAGTAATGTTTACTCTGACCAAGGACTTTCTGAGTCTCATGCTCTGCCAGGGAGGAGGGGAAGCCAGGAGGAAGCAGAGACAGGACACCTGACCGAAACTGACCAAAGAGGTATTCCATACCACAGCACACTATGCCCAGTATATAAACTGGGCAGGGACCCAGAAGAGTGGGTTCACTTCTCTGTCGGGCTGGGTATTGTTTGGCAGGTGGTGAGAGGTTGCATTCTCTTTCCTTGTTGTTTCCCTTGTTATTATTATTATTGGTGGTAGCAGCAGTGGTTTGTGTTATACCTCAGTTACCTGGACTGTTCTTATCTCAACCATGGGGCTTCCATTTTTTCGATTCTCCTCCCCATCCCTCAGGGAGCTGGGGGGGGAGAGGGGGGCGTGGAACTAACAAACTCTGCAGCTGATTTATGACTGGGCTTAAACCACAACAGTTTGTCAGCATGCAGACTGCTATACCAGAGGCTTGATTTCTATAACAACTATGTGGGAGAGACTAAGCTAAAGGAAGAGAACTCTTTTGATTCATTCTCAGTATTAGAGTTTACCTTGAGAATTTTCCTTCAAAGCATAGCATGGCAATTTCTGAGCAATTTCTTACTCTCTCATTTTCTTTATATGCAAAATATCTCATGTAATGTAAGTGCCATAAAAGAAAACAAAACCACTCTTAATAGCCACTTTTAAATTCCATTTAAAATACAATGACATAACCCATAGTGATGCTCATCCCCATTGTTAGTGGGGAGCCAATTCGTCAGTATAAGATATTATTTTTATTTTTTCTGGTGCATTTTTTTTTCTTAGGAAGGAAAAAAACAAACATCTAGCCAATCAACTTGTCTCCTCTTTCATTCAATACCTGTATGGTTTATTAATCCATTATTTGGATTTGTAGATGGAGCTAAACACCTTTACATGATGTCATAATTTCTGTATAATACTTTTCAATGACTATTCAGAGGATGTAGTAAGTCTAAAGCCACGAATTTACTCTTGCATGTAAATTCAGGAAAGCAAAATTTGCATAGTATGCTGGAGTACACTTATTTATTAGCTCGTTCTTTTTCTTTGGCTAGAAGCTAGAATCTCACATTCCAGTAGTTGTTCTTTCCAAGATTTATGACTTTTCCCTGGTTTTCAAATGGTTTTAATTTGCATTAAGAAAAAAGAGTGACCACTAAGCCATAAAAACAGTGACACAGATGTAGCAATATGAACATGAATGGCACTTACAAAAGCTAGAAAATGAAAAGTTAAGTTTGAAGTTCACTTAGTAAATTTGAAAGTGATGGAAGTATCCAGAAATGTGTAATTTAGATGGAATTATGAATCTTAATCTTCAAATAGTCATTGTTCTAGCAGCTGAAAAAATCTATTAGGATCTAACATATGGGGCAACAGTGTTTCTTGGATACTTACCTTTCAGCTTCTCTGCATACTCGCCAAGCATTTTGACCTGAGCCACTAGGAAGCTTGCTGCCATCTGAGATCCATTTCAGTTGGAGCTGAGCCTAATTTTAGCAACTTGCTGAATGTGCAGTTGGTTTGAATTTTGAAGGAAAGTTGACTAATTTTAGATATGAGTTTTAATCAATTTAGTTTTAGTGGTTTCTTTCAGATATAGTGAAAACTTTCAAAGCAACACTGGTTATATCTCTTCCGAGCTCCTTCTGAGCTCAGTGGCAATACTGGGACAGCCTACAGAAGTGATTATGTCCCTTCAAATCCTGGAGTAGGGATCTGTTCAGTGTCCTGCAACTCTCTATAATGCCAGGTGGTAGTCTCAGCACTAGGATGCAATGGAAAAGAGAGTTTCAAAGCAGTACTTATTGCAGGGCATTTCCTTGAGGAAAACAAAATCTCTCTTGAAATTAGTAACAGGTTTGCCTATTTACTCCTGTACTTCCCTGCCCAACAAATAAAATTTGTTTGGCTTTTCTGGGGTTTTTTTTTTTTGCTTCTTAAAAGATAAAACTCTGAACATTTTCCTGACAAATGTAAATAGTGCTAAATAAATAAATAAATCCTCAGGCTGCCATTACCCAAAGTAATTTAATTCAAGTTCACCAATTTAACATAATCTAAGAAATACTTTATAGGAATTTTTTCTTCTGTTTCCTAAGATAAGAAAAATGGCAATAAAATCAGTGCTAAAATATAGGTGAAGGATCCAGCTGATATCAGTCTGAATTAACTGAAGGATTCTTTGGAGAACTGTTTCAAGGTAGGTCCTTATGAAGTAGTGAGACTGAGGTCTCCCTCTAAAGCCCTGATAAAAGGCCAGTTGACACTAGCGATTAAATTTCTGTTTATTTTAAATATGAGTTGACTCAAACTTAAGTTTCTGCTGCAGGATATGAAGCCTGAGGCCCACAAAGGCACTTTGACTTGATCACATTTTGCACTGGAACACCCAAGCATTTCACAGGCGAACCAAGCTGGATCCACAAACCTGGAGGCAACCATTTGATGAATTTCCAACAAAGTCACTTTGGGACTCCTGTGCATAAAGCAGCATCTCCAAAGGCACTAGGATGTCTTTGGGGTTGTCTGGGTCCTTTGTGGTCTCCTATTAAGTCCTAATTAATCAAAAAAATATGCAGATATTTTTGTAGAGTTTAACCTGCCTCCAGCCTTAACCTGCCAATTGTAATTGAACTAGTATTTTACCAACCACTAAAACAAGACAGAGACTTACCTTGTGGTAATGTGGGATATATTTTTCTGCTCAATCACTGGGATGAAACAACATCCACAAATACTAGCCATATTAAATGCCAATGGGAGAGTAACATATCGGGAGATTTACATAGGTGTGACTAAAGCATGACATACAAATTATCAGTTACATTGAACAGCATTTATTTCAAGCCATGCTATTGTGTCTTCTCCTCCCAGTCTGGAGATGTGTGACAGTATAACTCCCCTATTCAAATTTTACAAAGTGCTTGTGTTTGAGAGGCTGGGGACATTTGGGGTCCCTGAAGTGGCTGACAGATCAGCATTTTATGTTGATAATGTTTTAATATTTGCATTCAGTGTATTATTTTATGTATTTTTATTAGTAGCAACTGCTCAGTTGCAAAAGATATGATTAAGTATTTTAGATGAGAACTTACTTGCTTTAGGTTTTAATGAGAATTTTCCTGAAGCAAATGACTGTTCAGTCCAAGAAAGAGCACAGGCATCTAGATCCCAATGAAAACTTCTCAATCAGGGAAAGACTCATGTCAGCATAGTAGGGTATATATTATGAATCTCAAATATGATCAGGTTATTTAGGACTGCTCTGATTCACTAGGAAGGGATTCCTAATTCAGCACCTTCGATTTTTCAAATTCCTTGTTGCTGAAATAAAAGATTTGTTACATATAAACATCAGTCATATGATGTTGCTTAAAGTAAACTAAGATCTTCACTGATATGTTTACTTCTTGTAATGGATTTCTAGTTTGTATCTTCTTATTAAAATGCTTTTATTTTATTGTCAAGTATTTACTGATTTCATATCAAAATTACAGATATCACATTTTTGTTCCCCTGATGATCAGCTTAAGTGATTCAACATACCCAGGATAAAGTGATATGAAAAAGCTTTTGTTTACCTTTACCTCTCCTACCTTTAGAACTTACAGCCTATTAATCAGTTTAGTGCTTAAGTAGAAGTGATGTGAATACCTAGGAACATCACTGCTTATTTTTAATATGTATTATTGAATGTTCTCATATTTATTTAAATTATGGTTTATGATGTGAGAGAGGACCTGTAACATAATTAACTTTCCACGAGATGTTTAAGTGGTCAAAGTACCTACTAAATTTATCTTACAAGGTAAATAAGAGGACTAGCCAATCAGTCCTGCCACTCCAAACTTCTTTTCCCTTTTTGTAGCACCCACCTCTTTAGTTTTGGCATACTTCTCTCATTCTGGCACCTGTGTAGTGCTGTTGCAAAGCAAATCTGGATTTTGTGGGACTCGTGTTCACAAGCTTTTCATGTTTTGCCAGGCAAATTAAAATCATTGTGTGAGGCTTTATGTAGCTGGCTTCCTGTTTCTCTTTTGGACATAGTTATATATTCTGCAATAAATAGGAACCAATGCATAAAAAAACTTGACTGCATTTAATCTGTCTAGTATTGTTTCGCTAACTCCAGCTTGTTGAAAGACCTCCTCTTGGCAAATAAGTTTTTATAAATGAGGCTATATTTCTTTGTCTCATTATTTCTTTACTGGATTAAAATGAAGGTATAAATTAGGATATTGGGAATAGTAAATCATAGAGTCATAGGGTAGGTAGGGTTGGAAAGAACCTTAAGATCATCTTGTTCCAACCCACATGCCATAGGCAGGGACACCTCACCCTAGACCATGTTGCCCAAGTCTTTGTCCAACCTGGCCTTGAACACTTCTGGGGATGGAGCATTCACACTTCCCTGGGCAACCCATTCCAGTGCCTCACCACCCTTACAAGAAAGAATTTCGTCCTTATATCCAACCTGAACATCCCCTGTTTTAGTTTGAACCCACTACCCCTTGTCCTATCACTACAATCCCTGCTGGAGAGTCCTTCTCCAGCATCCTCATAGGCCCCCCTTCAGATATTACAATTTATCTTGTGCTTTTTTTTTCTTTTTCTGATGGGTGGACAGAAATGGATTGAGTAGGGGATTTGGTGAGAAAAGCAGACTTATTAAAGGAAAGGGATGGAGCACAACTTTGTGCTATCCTTGTTCTTTCTCACACCAGAATTCTCAATGTCTGTCCAAAGACACTTTGCAGATTGTTTAGCAAAAAAAGTGCCTCCTGCATTTGTCAACTACATTCCTTCGTCTAATGGTTGCTGGGAAGTGGCAAATACCAGTTCGAGTGATCGCTGCTTCTATCGCCTAATCTACAGTGTGGCTGGCTTAAATCAACCAACACAAACCCCAGAAGGGAAATCATATGGGCTTCACTTGGCTCTGCTCTGTGCTTTCTGGCAGTTCTGACCCAACTCCGCATGAAGTGGCCTAAATCTGTATGCTGTTTCCCTTAGTCATGCACTCGTACCATGTCTGAGCCATTCTGTGCAGTAGGGAATCACAGAATCATAGAATAGTTAGGGTTGGAAAGGATCTTAATATCATCTAGTTCCAACCCCCCTGCCATGGGCAGGGACACCTCACGCTAAACCATGCCACCCAAGACTCTGTCCAACCCAGCCTTGAACACCATCAGCGATGGAGCATTCACAACTTCCCTGGGCAACCCATTCCAGTGCCTCACCACCCTTACAGGAAAAAAATTTCTTCCTCATATCCAGTCTAAACTTCCCCTGTTTGAGTTTGAACCCGTTACTCCTTGTCTTCTCACTAAAGTCCCTAATGAAGAGTCCCTCCCCAGCTTCCCTATAGACCCCCTTCAGATACTGGAATGCTGCTGTGAGGTCTCCACGCAGCCTTCTCTTCTCCAGGCTGAACAGCCCCAACTTTCTTATCTTATCTTCATACGGGAGGTGCTCCAGTCCCCTGATTATCCTCGTGGCCCTCCTCTGGACTTGTTCCAACAGTTCCATG
>JANRGW010004474.1:0-25981 GCA_024733675.1 Psilopsiagon aymara | reverse complement strand
GGGACTGTAGTGAGAGGACAAGGGGTAAGGGGTTCAAACTTAAACAGGGGAAGTTTAGATTGGATATGAGGAAGAAACTCCTTACTGTAAGGGTGGTGAGGCACTGGAGTGGGTTGTCCAGGGAACTTGTGAATGGTCCATCCCTGGCAGTGTTCAAGGCCAGGTTGGACAGAGCCTTGGGTGATATGGTTTAGTGTGAGATGTCCCTGCCCATGTCAGGGGGGTTGGAACTAAATGATCTTAAGGTCCTTTCTAAACTTAACTATTCTATGATTCTATGATCCCCTCTTTAACATGCCAGCAAGGTCCCACTGTTCTGAAACACATGGCCAAGATCTCTGTTTTCAAATCTTTGATGACATAGAGTTGTTACAGATGGGAAAACGCAGCTAATAGTTAAAATTTCAAAAGGAGTGCTACTGCCAGGCTGGGGGTTTTTTATACCTTCCTTGTTCACAGTTATAACCTAAAAATATCACACCTTCAGCATTTCATAATTTGGGGATATAGGTCACACTAATCAGTAAAATTTGTTCCTATAAACATGGGTATGTTTTGATATCAAACACTCAGAAATAACTCCTTTCTAAATTGTTTTTCAAATAACTCATTTGTGGTTGTCTGTCAATCTCATGAAATCATGCCATCTCACAGTATTCAATACCATCATTGTCACTTTCTGGAATCCAAGGAGTTTTGGTTATTTTTCAAATCAAGGTTCAATATCAAGATATCACAGTGAAAAGTACTTTAAAAATCCCCTTTATCAACAGATGAAATGATAGAAATTTATATTAACACAATCAGCAGGTGGGTTTTGAGATGTATATTTAAGGAACTCTGAGGATTTCAAACAACATATGATTTTCCATCAGTGAAGCTGATGAAAAGAAAATGAAAAGAAAGATAAACCACAAAGGGGAATATATTTTACAACTGTCGCTATCAACACATGCTTCAGCTGACCAAAGCAGAGTGTGAAGGTGATATATTACTTCTGCCTAGTGAGCTCTTGTCATCAGCCTGCTCAAAAGTCTGCTTCAAGGCAGCATCTGATCTGAGAATACATGGAAGCTTACTGGAAGAAGATACTGTCTACAAGCCTAGTGGTTTTGCTGTTCTCCTTATGTTTTAGGGTGAAATACAGACTACAGAATCACAGAATGGTTTGGGTTGAAATGGATCTTAAAGATCACAGATACTAGGTTCCTGCCATTGGTAGCTCTGCCGCAAATCCAACTTAAATTAGTCTTAATTTGTGAGATGTTCTATTAATTCCCCTTTAGGAAAAACAAAACAAACAAACAAACAAAAAAACCCCAAAAACACAAAAATAAAACCAAATCATACAAAAAAAAAAAAAAAAAAAAAAAAAAAAAGAAGTTTAAATCTATACAAAGAAACTATTTTAGGAATCAGACAACTCTACTAAGCATAAGAATATTCAACAATCACCAGGAAAAAAAACAAACAAACAAACAAACAGCAGTAACAGAAAAGGTCATCTCAGCCCTTCGGCCTCCTCCATGCAGGAAACTATTCTTAAAAAAAAACATGTATGTCACTGCAACAGTATCTGGAGAGACAATAAATATTATTTTGACCTTAGTAGTTTTAGAACAGAAAGTCCCAGTTTAAAGGAAACAGCGAATGAAAAGGTACCAAGGATAGGCACTGAAGTGCAAGCCCTCAATGAAAACCAAAATAAATATCACAGATAAAAGAGTCCTTCTGAAGCACTTTATATTCTCATGGAAAAAAGAAAAAACACTAGGAATGCTTTGCCAAAGATGTTTCTTCCCCCTGCTAGCCACATTAAGTCCTTCTGATACTCATCACCTCAGTTGCTAGAGGTCTCAAAGCAGGATGGGTAGGAAAAGAGATGTTCCCTGCAGGCAGCCCCCCACCAGGCAGCCGTAGCCCTAGCAGGCAGTATTTGGACCCTGGATTCTTCCCTATCATAGCCCTTCCTCACTGCTGCTGTTCCCTGCTACCACACCATGTTGCAGAGTCAACCACAGCTCAGATGCTGGACCTACCTGCCAAAGGGTGGTCCCCCTCAGATAACTGCTTTGTGGAGTGCAGTAGAAGGAGCAATAGAGAACTGAACGGTCCCTGCCTGATTGCATGAAGGATATGTGTGCCTGCTTGCTTATATGCTTCTCTGTGTCAGGATGCAGCTCCACAAATACTGGCAAAGCCAGTTTAAGAGACTTACTTTGGCTTGGGCGCCAGTGCATCATCCACAGCTCTTAAGTGCATCTGCTGTGCATTTTTTAATAGCTGAAAAGTTATTTCAAATGCAATTATTTCCCAGTCTGTGTGCACAGAAGGGATCCACAGGCTGCTTGCACCAGGACAATCACAAAGACAGAGAGCTGAGGTGGGATGGGCGGAACAGGCAGCCAAGATCAGAGATCTCCTCAAGCTGCCTTCACGTATGCAAATAAGTCCTGAAATTGCACAAATGTGCCCTCCAAACTCTTCTAAGGGTATTTTACTCACATTGTAAGTGAAGAATTAAAAAGAAATGAGGTCAAGCCTAGCAGTGACGCACTGCTCGTTGCTTCAGCTTCTCACCTTCCAGTAACACAACAGCTACTGTGTAAAAATAAATGTGTCCATATCTATACAATGA
Source organism: Psilopsiagon aymara (assembly GCA_024733675.1). Classification (NCBI taxonomy): domain Eukaryota; kingdom Metazoa; phylum Chordata; class Aves; order Psittaciformes; family Psittacidae; genus Psilopsiagon; species Psilopsiagon aymara. The sequence goes on along the minus strand of JANRGW010004474.1, from coordinate 23,343 downwards.
AAGAGAAAGGTTAGAACAAGGAGAGAAAGAGAGAGTGCAGAGAGGGGTTCAAAATAAAGAAATCAAAAGATTCATCCTTAAGAAAAAGAAATCAAAGCCAAGCATAGGTTCATGCTTCAAATCTGATTTCTTTCTGCATGCTGTAATGGACATCCTCACCTCCTCATAAAAAAAGCATAGCGTGCACAACCAAAAAGGTATTTTTGAATAAGTGTGAGAGGTATTGCTGAGACAAAGATGTGGTTGTCTTCAATACTTTCTTTCTTCCATCAGTTGTAGAGTTCTTAAGTTTGTTCCTTTGCCTTTTAGTATCATTAGATTGATCTTTTCTCCACATCACAGAGATTTTCCCAACAATTCTATTCAACAATCAACAGAAAATGACTGGGAGGTGGCAGAGAAAACCATGCCATATTATGCAGACAACATCTCTAGAGCAGCACCAGCTGCAGAGCAAACATGATGAGTTGTTTAAATGTGTCTGTACTGCCCAGTTACAAACATGCATATTGGCACTCTGCACACCGAGACATCACTGACCTGAGAAAAGCATTTGACTGTGAGCTCTTCAGGTCAACAGTATTCCCATTAACACTCTCAACAAAAGAGAGGCTTATTTTCATCAGCTAATGTGCAAACTGCATGGCAACAGGCAGCATGGCAAACCACTGACAGTCGCAAGAGGAAGAAAATGCATTCTTGCAGGAGGTCACTCTTCCTTCAGCTAATGTGCGCCATTCCCTGGCAGACATCTGGATGCTAAAAGTTAGGGTTTTATGAACCCTGCCTGATTTAGCTGGGAGCTTGGGAAGCCCTGGATCTCTCTCTTCCCCCAGCCCACCTCCACTTTCTCAGCAGTCAGCTGGCAAGAGGTACCTGTGACCCTGAACACTACATTGATTGTTTTGCTACCTTGAGCACCGAGCACAGCATTATTAAGGCTTACCTTGCACATATGTATCACAGAGGTGGACAGATCTTTCAGAGGATCTATAATTCCACGGTATTAGAGGCAGAGCACAAGGCAGGGACTTGTGAGGGAGGTTGCTAACCCACCCCCAGCACAGACACCTCTGAACTGTGCAATTAGGTAGGATTGGCACTACCCTCCTGCACACCCTGCAGACAGACGTGCTTCCACTTAACTGCAGACATGTCCTCCCATGTGTTAAAGGCTATAAAAGAGAATATGCTTCTGGACAGAAAAGCAGCAATTTACCGTATATCATATGAAGGACTGGTTTAAGGGCAAAGCTTGAAGGGTTGTAATGAATGGGACTATATCTGGGTGGCAAGCAGTCACCAGTGGTGTTCCTCAGGGTTCAATTCCAGGACCAGGCCTGTTCAACACATTCTATTCTGTTCTATAAATTACAGAAGAGAAAACATATGATGTATAGTTTGCTTTTCCTACATTCGTGCACCATATGCAGACTCAGAAGAGTAAGACTGTGTGATTAAGCAATCCCAGCTGCTAAACTGATAAAGAAAGGAAAACATCTGAGGATTTCTCTTTTTTTTCCTCTTGAAAATGGCGGGAAAATCAACATAATTTGTCATAATTGTTCTATTTGACTGACACTTCATTTTGCACATCCATATGAAAAACAAAAGGCTGTATTAATAGTAACTACAGAAAGTAGCTTCTTTCTCCAGGAACTGACTGCCTTGAGCCCTGGAGGAGTTCCCTCCCCATTCAGGCACATGGTAGAAGAGCAGTGTTACATCTTCCCACAGCAGGTTTCTAGCCTTCCGGCCTTTTCTTCCTGTCTCCAGTGGGAAGCACGCACACAATTTGGCCTCATTTGCACATACTTTCAGTAGTGGGCAAACTGCAGCAGCCAAGGGCCTTTACTCCCAGTCCCAGCACATCATATGTAACACAGCTATGGCTGTTGGGGGGGCAGCAATATGCTAGGAACCATTTCTCTTGTGAAAGGCACTGGTGTCTGTGGTTTCATTCCATACTGTGCCATAGCCCAAAGATGAGAGCAAGTAGTAGCTGTTTCACAGACATGTGTTTTGCGCCCTGCTTCATGCCTGATATAGTGACCTTGATGATTAATGAGAAATCTCTCTTGGCTTTTAAGGAGGTGAATTTTTCACGCAAGGACCAAGAAGCTGACAGGCATTAGAGGGAAGTCCAACTAGCTCTCTCCATGGCATCCTACATGGCAGGTCAAGACCTAATGGGTGCAATTCCTTACATATGAGCTAGTGTCCCTTTTTTTTAAAATTTAAACAAACCTAAGCAAGAAAGGTACTACAAGAGCACACTCCACTGGTTTCCTTTACTTCTTCAACATGCTTGTACTTGATGACTTCCTAATTTATATTTTCCTGAAGCAGAAATAATCAAAGACTTTGAAGCTACAAGCTATTTCTGACACAAAGTAATTATACTGTGTTCTTCTCTTAAGCACACTTGACCACTGATGCCCTGGATAGGCTAATTTCCTCAGCAACAGTAAACCAAGGCCAAGAGCCAGCAATCAAATTAAACAGGTATACTATTTGTTGCAGGCTACCTTGCTTTTGCCTCTGTCATACTCTGACAGCTCTCACTGCTCAGTCTGATTCAATACTTCAAAAACACTGTTCCCACACCTTCCTACATATACTTGGCACAGCCCTTTGACCTCCTTCAGCACTAGAAACCTACGTAGCTAGCACTTGGTGAGAAGGAGTTTAAGAAGAATATGAAAAACACTTCTTAGTCTTTTAGAGTGGTTCCCAAGAAGTCTGGACCAACAGATTGCTGTCAAACTTTGACACTTCTCCTGAACCTCTAAGTACCGTGCCACTAAGCAATGCACATACCGCCAGCCAAAGGACATATTGACTTACAGGCAGAAGTGGTGACTCCCAAGTGGGAAGGAAAGTAAAAGCATTCACCAAATTAACTCCAGACTGAAACTATGTAGTCCACTGGACTTATTCTAGAAGAACATTACTTGAAATATTAATTTTGAAACAAGGCAAATTAATCAGTCATGTAATATAAACATTGCAAGAAAGAAAGGCATTAAATTTATATAAAATATAAATTATGTATATAAAAATATATATTAAATTTATATTAAATATAAATTAAATAACTTATCAAAAAAGAAGACTTTTACAACTGCATTTGTCTAAACTGGAAGATGTAAACTGACTTTAGCAAGAGGTCAGACTTTTTGTGCTAAATCCTCCATTAGCTTCCCTAAAGATGTCACTTCTGAAATGAAGAGGTTGTCCGTTTGTGCTTGAATGAATGAGTCATTGCCAGAAGAACACTTCTCCAGGGCAAAGCCCTTCTATTACCTAATCTCTAAAATTAAGCTAGTTTATTATAAAAATGAAAAGTTGTTGCATTTATGGGACCACTCTGTGTCTAGAAAGATTCAGTCATAGCTTAAACCTGATTTTTATAACCTGTGATTCCTTAAATCATGATCTTGTTTGGTAGCCTGTGAGACTTGTGCAGACAAAAAGTTTATTCCTTCTACCATTTCTTACCTTGGCTATTTCATTTGACTTTTCTTCCCTTGCTGTCTCTTTTTGATCTGTTCTAGGTGAAATGCAAAAGGCAATAATTTTCACAGCGTGCTACAAAAGGGTCTCCAAAAGTCACTGCTACACCCTCTTTACCATATTAGGAACTTATTCTGTCTCTCTTATATCTATGTCTTATTCCATGGTGGTGTTTTTTTTCATTTCAGCCACTGCAATAAGAGAGTTTGGGGCTCTGAGGTGCTGTTTAAGGCCTAAAGACTCTGCTATGTGCCAGTGGAGCCAGTAGAGGTGTCAGCAGACTGACAGCTGCTTGCTTCCATAGAACAGCTTTGTGTCACTTTCTTTAGCCCCAAAGGCTTCCAGGGATCTGCTGACAACGATTCAAAGACTACTGGATCCAAGCCAAACAGCATGTTCTTGTTAGCACCTAGAAAGTCAATGCGTAAACTTCCTCATTTTTAACTTGAACCCAGAGCAGAATTATGTATGACCTAAATCCCTTAACCTCTCCCTAACTCCTTTGTCCCCAGATAGCATTCCTAGCATTGCCAATCTGCATTCAGCTGCTGAGACTTCCCAGTTTAAAACTGTCAAGGCACTGATGATGTTTTGACAGTGCAGGCTGTAATGCAGAAGATTTGACGCAGCTTAGAAAGAGGTATAAAAAAATGCATAAATGCATTTCAAATAAAGGAGCAACCAGTTTTAAAACGTTTCATCAAAAGGAGCCAGGCCATCGTGGTAAGAAAACATCCATAGACATATATATGCTGGCTGGTAGATTATTTTAAGACTGTGTCTTCTTCATACAGAAACTACACCACATGTTTTTCTGCACTAAGGCTCACATTTTTAAAACATGATTGTCTAGATTCAGCTTCATAAATCAAATGTAAGAGCCATATTTCCAGAAGTGCTGATCACCAGCAAGTCCTGCTGCAATACTTCCTACTTCTGTAGTGTGTTGACTTTATGATGATGATACTTTGATAAAAACAGCCCTTTTATTTAGATGTCTAAATAAGGGCTGAGCTAGCATACTGAATTTCAGACTGATGAAAATTATTTTCCATCAAAATGTGAAACGTCTCAGCCATGAAAATGCTGACACATTCCTAATAGTAACAGCAAATAAAAACCCTAAAATTGACTTCACATTTACTTGTTTTCAGAAAACCAGTTAATATCATTAAACCCATGATGACTGCCCTTTGAATCCCCTATAATGACTGTTTGATGTAACTTGGCAAGCAGGGTTTTTTTAAATGCTTGTGTACCATTCCTGGGCAAATGAGTACATAGTTGATATTTTTTCTAGAAGGGAAACCGTGGCCAGAGGGTGCCCTTAGAGCAGTAAAATCTCATATCCTTGTGTGTCCAAGAGAAAAGTCAGGATTTCTGACATTTGTTCCAGCCATCTACACATCTAACATATGACTGCCAACAGAGCTTTAGGGAGCAGAAGGGCAGGGAATAAGAACTGGGACACTGTGAGAGGCAAAGCCATATATTACCACATCCACAATCAGCCGGAGCCAAACCTCTTCTTTTTTTTTTTTTTTTTAAGAAATAAACACAAGACACAAAAGCCTGTACTTTTACAAAACAAAGTATGGTGTAGAATGAGGACATGGTTTAGTGGTGGACTTGGCAGTGCTGGGTTAATGGACTTGACAATCTTAAATGTCTTTTCCAACCTAAATAATTCTATGAATCTGTGATTCTATGATAAGCAATGTGGCCATGGTTTTGACTGGCTCCTTAAGTTTAACTTATTGTTTTCCATGATAGCCCTTGGTTTTCCTCCTGCTGTTGATAGTGGCTGCTTGGACACATTCCATTTAGGTTGCACTATTTATTCCAGTAATACATCAGGCCACAATAAGCAGAATGTTAAGAATGGATCCTTAGCAAACAGTGACAGCTTGTATTTCAAAATGAAAAGGCACCATACCACCAGCGCTATTTACAAAATGTTGCATTACATTGCCATGAATTAACCATAGAATGTTCTGGTGACTCATCTGAATTCTTGGTTGCAACATACTCTCTGAGTCAATGGCATAGACATAACAAGAAGAGGGAAAGAATCTGACGATTGTATTTATTTTCTTTTTTTCTGACTAGCCACAATGAATAGAAAATATAACAGTAAATCTGTGGCAGCTGGAGTGATTTGCTATGATAAAGCAAGCATTTCAAGGCCATAAGAGGAACCATACGATGATAAACTAATTCAGAATTCTTAATTCAGCCAATCTTGTCATACTTGTGACCATTTCACATATGTCCTTAGTACATAGGAAACTCATCCACAGCATTGCTTAAATTCTTCACTGTGCATTCAAGACCTTCATGCTGCTTTGGCAGTGCGCAGAAGGTATCAAGCAACCTTTAACAAGGCAGTTGAACGCTAACCATGAAGTTGGTGCAACTAGCTTCTGCGCTACTCTATTATGGAGCCTTCAATGTAGAAAAGGCATGCTGGAAGTCAAGATAAAAGATTTACAATATGCTGTATTACAGCTCAGAGACCCTCAGTGATCAACTGGAAGAGGTATTTTACCTCAGCTCCTGCACAAAACTAAAATGCATTCTCCTGTCAAGAACAATATGATAAATATGACTCTTAATGAAGTATTATTTTTCTCCTTCAGCTCATGCACATGAAGCCCTAGAAGGAAGATGCTGTACTGCAGAATTGTCCATGACGGTGATGTTTCCATCCCTAACAGAAACTCTTACGTTTGCAAAGCTGAGCATAGCAGAGCTCTTAAGAGTATGAAACACTACCTCCAACACAGACACATGAATAAAGCATAGTATGATTCAACCAGTATTAGAACAATGATTGTCATAGGAACCTAGGAATAACTGTTTCTCAGTCAAGATATCGTGCATTGTGAGTCTAATCTCCTGAAGAAGTGAATGCTAGGAGTAGTGGAGTGGTGCCAGCAAGGAGAAAAGCAGATGGAAATACACAAATTCTTTAATAATAGCACTCCCCATGATGTCTGTCCTGAGATCACTAAGACCTTTAGTAACTAGAATATTCACCTGGATTTATAACTGTTTCTAAACATCTAACTGTAGCTGCTGCTATAAAAAAACACCTCCCATTTTTTACTTCCACTTAAAGAAGGTTGGACTTCATCTTGTCAAGCTAAAGCTGAACTGTAATGCCCTCATCTGTAAAGGCCACTTATTGTTTACATAGCTATAGCTCTGAGTAGTCTTTACAATTCACCTCTCTCTTTATGACACTTCTAATCTTTAGAAGAACTAATTCAGTCAGAACAGAGAAATCAATAGCATGTGATTAACTGCATCACTACCTGCCTACCCTGTTAAAATAAGCCAAATTCAATAATATCAAGACCTCCTCTTTAAAAAACGACTGTTGTGCAGTCATTTTCATATGATCCTCCAAGAAACCTATATCCCACTACAGCAGTAGGACTGCATTTTCCACAGTAAAATTCATAAATGCACCAACACCACACTCAGAGATGGAATTAACTCATAGAAGATAAAACAGATTCTCAGCCTCCAAAGAAAATTGCAAAAGCTACTGTCCCTCAGGAAATCTAAAGAATAATGCAGTCCTGATATTATTTTGGAAGTGGAGAGAGTAATTGTCACCAACACGCACTTTTTAGATTTTGCAATATACCTCAGTGACATGGAAATGAACCCACATGCAAAGAAAGAACTAGTTTGCTCTTCTTTGTGGAGTGCTTTGGCTCTACAGATCAAAGCATAAAGACAAGCTATTTGAACTGACTACTTATGGGTGAAGAGAGAAATGCTGGAAGTGAAGGATATAAATGTTGAGCTGGGCAGAAAGAAAAAAGCCAGAAGAAAATCCTGTTGGTTTTGCCGGTCCTCACCAATGGACATTGCCAAGCCAAAACCAGATATTTAGCTTGCCTCTGTGATTTCTTGGGCTCCCTTTTCCCTTCTGTGCAAGGTACAAAACACATCTGTCATCACAGAACCTAAACTAGGAAAATAGTTATGCGTTTCCTCTGTTTTTCATATATTGCAGATGTAGGAATGAAGCTGTTGCACACCACAAAACAAGAATTTCCTCAAAGCCACCAAAAATGCCCTTTAATATAGAATTGATTTGAACTAAAGGCATCACTTCTATTGCAGTTGCATGCTCCAAAATGCTCTTTTTAGTCTTTAACACAGATTTATAGCTCCACAGTTCTACAAGTTTCTGAGAAGAAAGCACAATCTTTAGTATTGTTATTATCAGGGTTTCTATGGAAAATTCTTTTCTCCTTTGAAAACCAATGACAGATTAAAGGCTATATATACACCCACATGCACATAAACACATTTTTTGGTTTACTGGATATGTTCAACTCCACTCTGAGAGAAACATAAACATGCACGAGCATGGAAAACTGTATGTGAAAGAAGAAGGAAACTTTGAGGCTTTCTCATAAACCAGGTATTACACTAGCTGCACATTTTCAAACACTCCTTAGCACTACTGTCATGCTTTTGAGTATTACAACCAGGTTTCCACAGGTAGGGGTGCATAAACCACAGCCTGAGCTCTGCTAGCTTCAAGCCTTCTGACTTGCTTCAGCTCTTAAGTTTCATTTGTGCTACTTCACCAAAATCAATGCTCATGCACCCGGCTAATTGCTGGCCATTTTCTCAATGGCAAGTAGTATTGACTCAGCAGCTGCTACATTTGATCTTTCCCTCAAGTCACTGCAGACAATGGAAACACATCTAGTCTTCAGTCTTTTTTAAAAGAATAGGAATGGATGATAGACACAGCAGCTTACAAGTGGATAAAGAAAAGAGGTTGCAATTTTTCATGTATAATAATGAATAACTGAGGGATACTCTTTATAACATGCAGGGTCAAACAATTGCTAGTGACAAAGCCTGGTTTTAACCAGACAGTGCAATAACAATGATGATATTAAAAAAGCAGCAGCAGCAGCTACAACAATAGGAAAGATGAAAATCAGAAATACAGCATTTTCCATAAAGGAAATTGAGACTGAATCTAAATAAGGAGCAAGATAATACACGTTTTGCTTAGCTGCCTGCTGCTTAAGACAGTACTTCAGCAGCATGTAATTGTTAACTTAAAAAGTTGCTTTGACATTGTTTATCAGTGTGCAAGAATACAATATTTAGCAGTATTTCAAATGCTAACAATGCAATTGAAATGAATGACCTAAGAGGAAGAATTCAAAATAGTATGAATGCTTAGAAATATATACATTGATAATAAACAAGCCTCATACTAATTACAAAGTGTTTGTTACTGAATATATAGCTTTCCTATCAATAATAGGAAATACGCTTAATGGTGGTAACACTTAAATTAATGAAAAAAAAAAGTTTAAATAAAGTGCACTAAGCATTACGCCACTCTCATAAAACAGTTGTTGTTCTCTAAGGGTTTTGAATATGCATAAAATGCTACCGAGGGATTACACACTCAGAATTATAAGCATGTGGCTACTGCCATTACAGATTACTGTTCTGAATATTTAAATATAAGCAGTATACATGTAATAAAATTAAATCTGACATTTACAGCATTGTACAACCTTAGGGCAATGCAGGCAAAGTACCTGTAATGCACCCAGAAGCTACTGTACCTGTCAGTAAATTTTAAGATTCTATGAGCTTTGGAAAGAAACAGAGATATCCAGATGAAACAACTGGAAGACAGTAGAAAACACACACACATATACATATATGTAAAACCACCATTTTTCAGACTTTCAATATTAAAAAAATCTTACCCCTGTAAAGACTGTTGGCAATGATCACTTTTATTATGTGTTTTAAATTACAGAGAATGATGAACATTACACTAATAAATTACAATATATGCAGTGCTTTAGCTGTCAGTCTCCCCTGTATAAACAAAGTTTATGCAAAGCAATATCATTTCTTCAGAGATCATGACATTTATAAATTGCTCTCTTTTAAAATGAGATTAAGGTTGCTAAATGACCCATGCAGGTGCATTTTACTCCAAAATGAGATCCATAACTCATAGCATGATGTTGGTATATGTATACACATACAACACACTGATACTTCATATTACAGTGGGTTTCCAATAACAGTGCTGACTTCTGTCATGTTTTCTTTGTACCTTCCTTTAGTCATAGAAATATAGCATAGCAGCATTCCAGAAACAGATTTCACAAAACACACAAGTGATGCACACAAATCCCTGAGGCATTGTTTCTCCTTTCCAAGCAATGAATGTGGCTCCAAGCCACAAGTTATTTCACAGCTGTGGCAAAAAAAAAAAATAAATAAATAAATAAAAGAAAGGCATGCTGACTGTAGTGCGAAGGCAAGAAGCTGAAGTCATCAAAACACTGTATCCAAACCCATGTACATTAATAAATTATTACCATTTTTCTGTATTAGAATGGCACTCCCCTGCCCAAATCAAAAAGCAACAGGCTTTGCAAAATTCGTGTTATAAATATAGAAAAAAAAATGCTTCTGAGAACATCATCTAACCTGCATTTATTCTTTCAATGCCACCGTGAGATAGAGAAGTGTGTTCTCTGTGTTTTATTTGGGGGTCTAAAAGAGATGATTTAGTTTTTCCAGGCTTTCAAGAAATCCACAGCAGGAAGAGGAACAAACTTGGTCCCTGCAGCGTCAGCTAGCATCTTTCCCAGTATGCTTATCCAGCTTCACTTCTGACATTTCAAGTTGAAAAATCAATAAAAAGCATAAAACAATCCACATTAACAGGAGTGGACTGATGCTGTTAATTCACTTTTGTCTCTCATTTGAAGGAATTTCTGAACAGCAGGTTTTACTTCACTCTTAAGACAGAGAAGATGCTGTGTATACCAAATCTTTGTATTCCCTTTCACCTGTGCATGCAGGTTACATCTCAGAGTTATCAGAAATTAGTTTGCTGGGGACAGGTTGTAGCTTGCATTTATTGTTATCTTGATTCAAACATATAATCCAACAATGATAGCAAAACTTCACAAATTCTAAACACGCATATATCACACTGCAATGTGAAGTATGGCAGTATTTGACCCAGGAGAAAGACATGGTATCTGCCACAATTCAGATAAAGTCATTTACAGAATTATGGTATAATAGAAGCAGAGTCCCACTGTTTAACATAAAATGTAAGTCTTGTTAGCTGACCTGTTAAAGAAATATTTTGCTATTACACCATTACAGCATACTTATGAAGCTTCAAGAAGCCAGTCAATAAGCATCCCAAAAGGATACTGTAAATTTCGCCCACATCGAGTGCATCATATACCAGTTGCAGTACACAATACATCACACTACAACTATACATAACTAAAACTATAGACGACTCCTGCATTTTGTACTCCCAACCCTGACTTTCTCTTCCTGATTCACTTCTGTGGCATTATACTAGTACTTTAATTTTCAGTCCTTGAATTTGTAAGGGAAAGAAACTAAATTTGTGCAGTGGTGCTCCTGAAATCAATAGTCTGAATTTTTTCAGCCTGATCATGAATATTGCTAGATAACTTTGTTACTCTAGCAGTCTCTGATTAGTAGGCAAGTACTTTCTGGTGAGAATTATCATTCTTTGGATGGCTTGATCATCAGAACTATAAACAGCTGTTCCTGAAACCAAACTTTGGCTTCATTGCATTAAGCTTTGCTCACGATTCCTCTTTCCAACACAAGAACAGCATACACTGTTTAAATCTCCTGCGATTGATCCTGTCATATTTTATTCCAACAACATAAACTGTGATATTTCAAGATACTGAGTGTTAAAAAGTATTGCATGACTTTTACTCTTATGAATGTCAATTAGAGTTCAGTTTCTTACAAAACTGGGATGATATTCCCTATCTTCTGTGAACAAATAATCCATGAAAAGAAAACAAAAACCCCAATCTAACATGCTGCATTAAGTATATCAAAGTCTTCTTGCAGACACTGGAAAATACTGAAAAGATTTTTGCCAACCATAAAACAAGAGCCATGAGTAGGTTACAGATCTGCAATTCAGTGTGCAAGTCCTCAGATCTAGTGTCCTCCTTACAGTTCATGAGTTTGAAGTAAAACCTGCAGAAATTTTAAGAATCTACTATGAACTTTATCAGATTCTGCATGAGGCGCTGCACAGAATGAACCTTCTTCAGATCACCCTCTTTCTGGTGCTCCCTGTTGGGACATTTCATTTGGTATATGTCAGCAAGTTTGTAGTTGGTATCCATCCTTTATGATCTTCAACCTTATTCTTGAGATATACTGAAGTGGACATAGATGCAAATGTATTTTTATCTATACATCCCAATACTTTCTGGGTTTTAACTTAACCTTATAAAGGTAGAGGTATGACACCACTATTCCCTCTGACTGCTAGAATGAGTAAATCTGAGGTGGTTTTGCCATTAGTTGTCCTCTATGTATCCAGTCTAAATTTTGAAACAATTTAAAGCGGCATTTTCAAATGTGACTGTGTCCCCTGTGAGCACATGGTCAGTACCCAGAGCCACTTAAACTGTGCCTATCTGCACCAATATTATCTAAATACCATCTTAGAGGACTTCTACTTACAGCTATGCACTGAATCTGGTCTATATAAAGCAGAATGTCCCACTTATTAACAATAAGCATTTATGCTGAGAAATAAAGAAGAAAATAGTATTTATAAAATTATAAACACAGAAAGATACTATTATGTGATTAAAATAAAGGCTTTCAAACAATCCTTCTGGCATCCAGGCGCCCACAAGTAAAATTTTCCATCAATTACATTGTATACTATCCAAAAAATATATAAATCAGTTATAATGGAGTCGTAGATATTTCATAGACTCCGATATATTTATAATGCTCTGAAGCAAGTTGAGGCAAAACACTTCCTGCATAATTTAACCGAATTTAGGAACTTTTTAAGGTGGAAAAGGGAAATTTCACTGGAATACATGAAATTGTAATACATAAATGCCACCTGGCACCTTAATGTAAAGGCAAAAATAAAATTCCCATGTTTATAACTGCTTTATTTCAATAAAGAATTGATCTTAATATTCTATGTGCCTAATGATCAAAGATATCAGGGCCTTGATATGTCTACCTGTTGGATGATTTATATAGTAGGGGCTGAAACATAGAATTATTTGCAACAGGACCATATCTATAGTCATCTTAAAGCCAAGTGGGTAAACCACTCTTGCCTACTTAATTATAACAAAATACAGTTTTAATGAACTGACCAGGGAATAACACATATGCCTAATAGCTTAAAAAAGTTCTAAGTGCAACCAGTTAGCTTTGGCTACCCGAATGCAATAATTTCCAATATGTGAGAGATTTCTAGATGAAATATGGAACAAGTTGCGTCCTACTCCTTCCAATTACTAAGAATGGGAGGATTAAAAAGAAAAAACAATAAAGAAACAATAATTCAGAGATGTGTGTTGGCAGAAACAAACTGTCAGATCTGTGACAGCCTGACAGCATTTTAGAAACCCCTGGGATTTTTCTGATTCATGCTAAGATCCAGTTCATCCCTCAGCATCATAGTGCTAACACCAACCATTTGCTATAAAGGAGAGGCTTTATTTAAACAGAAATATGTTGATGTGTTCCTCATCCCCAGTGGTACCACGGCTGAAGTTGTGGGTCTGAGCACCCTTGGAGAGCTCTTCCTGCTCTGGACACTGGGTCCTTTGGCAGCTGGTGCTGCCCACAGTAGGACACTGGGATATCAAACCGCAAGACTATCTTTGGGTGGCTGAACAGCAGTCGACTGTTGATCACCCATTAGGATCATAGCATAATCTGGGTTGGAAGGGACCTTAGGAGGTTTCTAGTCCAATCTCCCACTTATACCAAGGTAAGCTCCAAGATCAGACCAAGTCACTCAGGGCATTGTTCAGTTCACTCCTGAAAGCCTTCAAGGATTGAGCCTACCCAACTTCCCAGGGCAGACTGTGAGTTTAGACACACAGCAGGCTCCTACAGCTGTCAACTGGCTTGAACTTCATTGCCCGTATGCACACCATGTGCAATATGAGCCCTCAAAAAAACATGGATTGTCCTGGTCCTTCCCCCTCCATGCTGCACCAGTCAGTAATGGAGATTCACATGCTGTGCGCTGATGAATCATAGTGTATGAATTCCACCACCCCCTCAGATGTAGTAAATGCAGCTTTGCTGCTGCACAAAAACTGCCTTCTGACAGAAGTACAGATTATTAACTGTACAGTTATTAACTGTAACTTCAGGAGAAAGGGAAATCTTGAACTCACTGGACTTATATGTTCATAGACTAAAAAAATCAGTATTAATCATGTCTTTGGAGCTTGTCCTCTAGAGAGCACTTTTTAAAGCAGTTTCCACGGATGATTTCATACGCACAAGAGTGACTCTTTTGGTATGACTCTCAAGAACTGATTATTTTCACTGTCTCTTAGAAAATTAAATCAGCAAGAGACAGTGATGAAGAGAATCAGGTCCTTATTCACAAAATAACTCATAAAAGCTTTAGATAATATAAAAGCAAACAAGACCTTTTGTAAACTCAACTTGGCTATTTGACAGTGTTGTCTAATGAATAAAGAAAAAGAAATATACAATAGCATTTTCATAATGTATCTAAAATGTTAGTATGCTACCAGTTGTTACAAGACAGTCACAAAAGGGACATAAGGTTAAGGCATTAATGGAGAAATTATTTTGTCTGTAGTTAAGGACTACAACGCTCAGCCTGGAAGGTCTCTTGTATATATTAGCTGCACATCACTATAATGCCACTGACTCTCCTAGTTACTATTTAGATAGTTATTCCAGGTAATAGTAAATCAAACTCACATCCTTGGTACACTGCCTAACAAGATCCCTGCACTTAAATAAAATTTAGGCTTTTGAAACTCAGAGTTAGAGCTTCAGTCCTTTTGATGACTACTTGTTATAATCCTATTTATTTCTTTTGCAGTATTGACTCAGCTATAGATGGATGCTGCTCTGTCCTACAGCTTTTCACCTGTCTATAGAAATAAGATATCTTTCCCAACAATTACTGCAAAAACAAAGGCAAAGAAAGATGAGAGGTTTGCCATGTAGGCTACATGCAACAGTAATTAAGCCTGGGAGTAAAAATAGGGATTTCAGGTTCTCCCTAGGGAAACCACTCTTCAAGAAAGCTTCATACAAAGGTCACCCTCATTCCTCTAATTGCATGAACAGAAATGTTTCGGAAAATCCATTTTAGCTATAGCTACATTTATGTCTACCAAATCGGCATTTGAACACCCTTGCAAATTTAAATTCAATAAGACTTACCCTCCTTTTTCAATTCTTACCAGATATGAATAGGTAATCTGAAAACTCATCTTTTAATTACACCTTTTGACATGTCAAACCACTTGCAGGTATTGTGTTCAAAGGCAAGCTCTGCATAATCAAGCTGTATACAACCATGAAGACTACCTTCTGGCATATAGCTCTACATACATACATGTGATGCCACAAACAACTGTATAAAATAAATTCTATTGCCTTCCAGACTGGATTTGAAAACATGCTGCATACACATATATATAGATACACACATTTGGGTGTGAGCATGTGCGTATGTATACACACAGAGACCAGCAGCACAAAAGACTGGTGGGTATTTATTTGTCTAGGGAAATGATTACAATAGAGTTTATATGGTTTTCCCTATTAAACTGAAACTGCATTTCATTTACTTCTTAGCTAGTGAGTCCTGCACTTCCTTAGGGTGTTTACACTTTCATCACCACTCAGCTGCAGATCAACAATTCAATCTATACAGAAGAGTGAATACCAAGTGACGCAGCTTAACAGCACATCTCCACACCCATTTTGATTATCAGACCTTTTTTTGGATTGCATGCATTTTCCATTGAACATCAGATTCAAGGCACTAATCCTTATTTTTGAAGCACTCCATATCTGAGCATCAAGATACCTAATACTAGGAAAGCAGTAAGGGCTTGGCAAATAACTTCACCCTTCTGGCAGAATGGAACTTTCTACAGTAAAGTTTTACTCATTAAACACACCAACACCAGAGATGCGGGTCCCCTTCCACTTCAAATGCAAGTTGCTTTTCTTTGAATCTTCTCTAACAACAATATGCATCTTTCAGAACAGTTAGCTCCACAATATGCAATCTTCATCTTACAAAAAAGATGAAATGGCTAATATGATATATTATGTATTATTATTTTATATTATCTTGATAGTTCATGCATGAATATGTTACATCAAACATTAAAAACGTTTAATGCATTTGTGAAAGGAACAACAATGAAAGAGGCAGCTATTTCAACACATAAGTGTCAAGTGCAAGACAATTTTGTGGTCAGTTACCTTTTCTTACTGTACAAACGCTTTGTTTGACTGAGGTATAGTAAGTGATAATTATCATTATCCTATGGCAAGAACAATTTACCAAGAACATGGTAAATTAGCCAAGATATTGTACGAAATACCACCGCTTTTTTTGTATCATGTACATGCCCATCCACTCATGCCTGTGTCCACAGACCAAAGACCTAGGACACCAATTAGAGATGTATTCACTACCTAAATACAGTCTATTTTTTTTTTACCGTATCAGTCTAATTTGGCTAGCCTAGCTAAAAGAGCCTCTCAGGAGAGCAAGATAACTCCTATAGCACCTGACTCCCCTTGTTTCCCAAGCCCTAATGATCCACTGCCCAGCTAGAACTGGACCGAGTGAGGTGTCTTTGACACAGATTCAGAGCAAGACTCACTCACACCGCTGGCTGCACATCCTGAAGGCACTACTCTGTCTGATTTCATGCCACTATAATATATTAAAGACTCTGTTTTTCCAAGAAAGTTTACCAGGATATTTTGGCCTCACCTTACATACAGTGTGTTAGGGAGCATTTCTCAGTATATAATGAAATAAACCATCCTAGCTATTTCACTTTCTTCTCACTTAATCTCCAATTCACAAAATTGGGTCATTTTCAATGGCTTTACCACATGAAAGAGTGAGAAATAATAATAGCCATCAATTAAGTCAAATTTAGCACTTATTACTCAACAAGAATTGCCTAGGAACAGAACATGTTTTCCATAAAAGTATTCATTGTTCTAAATTCTTTTGAGTATGTTTTAATGCATGCACCGCCTCTCCTACAGTCTTTTAATAAGCTTCTTATTGCAAGCATGTATCATAAGCTGGATACTCACAATTCTAAAATCAATTTAATTTGAGAGGTCTCAAACCAAATGTGTTTTTTGGTGATTACACAAGCAGAACTCATCTGATCTGCAGTATGTCCATTTGTGAGCCTGCATTCTATATTTACTTTTTGTTAATATTCCCCTATAATTAAATACACACCACACACACACACATTCTCCTTACCCCTCCATCCCCTGCTTTTCTATGCACTCCTGTGATTAACCATGTTCCCCTAAACAGTATTAAATTACCTATGGGGGAAAATCACAGTGAAACATCTTTGCCCAGCTATGTTACTATTTTGAATGCAAATCAAAGAAGCTATATACTTGAGATCTGACTATAAAGTTCTGAAGAGGAAAAATACTTGCCTTTACCATGAAATTAAGATCATTTTGCTTCTCTTCAGTTTGTGTAAAAGAAAAATGAGCTATTGTCTCACCATAAGTGCCACACACTTAGTGCCAATAGTTAATAATTCCATAGTAAATACATAAGTGATCCATTTGGCATTCATCAGCTTTGATATGCTGTCTGCCCTCTAAAACCTTTTTAAAATATGTAAGAAGTTGCAATAGCAGACATGGTTTTCTGGACCATTTTCTTTTTCAAGCCATAATATAACCGCACACCTACAACAGAGCTGCAGTTTGCCATCTCTCTCTTTTTATTTTCAATTATAACTTGCAAAAAAGTCAGCATCCCCTTACAATAGGAATCACTCAGGTTGAATACTCATGATGTGATCAAAATAGAAAGCGAGGAGTTAGAAGAGGCACACTGTATTTATAACGTCCTTTCACTGTATCCCAGCTTTAGTTTCCCAGCACAGAGAATCAAGTCTTTAAGTTAAAAATAGTCTTGAAGTCTTTGGTCTTTAAGTTAAAATTAGCACTCAAAACATTCACACTTTTGAAATTATAGCTTGAGCAACGAATCTCACCATTTCAGTTACAACATGTGATAGTGCTCTTCTCCAACACTCAAAAAGCTAACATAATGGGATGTTCTCTATTAGGTAGAGACTCAGGAGGTGTAGCAGCTCAGGTTGGGCATAAAGGGGACTCTGAGCCTGAAGCTAGAGCATGGTGCCACAGATGCCGTACAACTCATCCACCCTCCATCCCACGGACCTGTGGGAACAGCGTTAGGTTGATGACGACAGCGCCACAAGGCAGTGAAGTCAATCTGCTTCGGGCCCATGTGGCACATCTCCAGCCCATACACTGTTTCAGTCTCTGGCCCCCATCCCATACCTCGGGCAGCTCACAAGCATGCAAAATGAGAGTGCAATAAGCAGACAGATCTTATTTGGTATTTATGCTTTGCACAAATACAGGCGGCCTCACACCGTGCACAGCAGTAAAGCAGTCAGCCTAACATTTCTCCAAGTTGTTTACCAGCTAGCTCTCACCCCCACATATTTGTGGACTACTAAAAATGACAACTTTTCTTCATTTCAGATGGCTTCTACTGCCTGTTTCCCATGGTTCAAAATTTCCAATCTGACCACTGAACTAAGTGGGCGCCTGTAATGAGACAAGTGAGTCAGCGAAGGTCTGTTTCCCAGCCACTGTTTGGCACATACCAAAGCACCTGTATTGGCCAAATCCCTGTTCAAGACTTATTTTCCTGGATTAGCTTGGATATCCATTCACTGGAACTCATTACAGGTAATAAATTATACTGGCTAAGATTCACTCTTGTCTTGAAATAAACAAGAGCCTGTACAAGAACATGAGAGAAAAATATACCATATCTGTTTTCTAAATGCAGTAAGTTTATGCATAAGATTGTTAATATCAATAGACTAATACCGAGAAGGAGTAGTGAGGCATTTTGTCAACAATACAAATAATAAAGGCATAGCTACCTTTTCAGCGCTGAAATAACACAGTAATGGAGGAAAAATCCAAAATGCTTTGTTGCCTCCTATTTTCTTTCAGTTTGCATATTTCCTCAAATTATATGGGGGGGAGGAGGAAATTATACAGGGAGGAGGAGGTGTATATACACACACGTAGTATTGTCAACCTTATTAGTTGACAATACATGAGCAAAACCAAACACTGCCACAATACTGAACAGAGCAGGCTTATCTTGGCTTTACCTGTTCTTTGGAAAGGGTCACCTCTTTTTATTTCAGAGTGTTTTGAGAAAGCCTTCAATAGAGACCTCCTTTTCTACTTCTGTGAAAAGGCAGAGGTACTTCCCCAAGCTCCTTCTCCATGTGCTGCTGCCTGTGGCTCTCCATGGCCATCAACAACCCCCAACCCGTTTCCCTTCATGAACGTTATCAGGCCCTGCTCCTGCCCAGTTTCCCATCTCTTAAAACTGGTGCTTTCCTTTTTCTCCACACAGCATGCCCAATTTGAGTACCAGATGACTAGCTCTCTTGCATCCTACCCTGTGGATATTACTTCCAAACTGGTTTTACCCCTTTTCTCACTCAATCTTTTCCACTTTGGTAACTGATTATATGCAAATGGAAGTAAGATGGAGAAATACACAGATCCTGGGCATCCGCCTGCTACAGAGTGTCTTGATTTTCTCCCTCCCACTTCACCCTAAGTAAATGGAAAGGGTGGGTCAGGAGATGAAGCAAGCTTCTTGATTTGTCCCACAGGTTGCTGCTCCCAGGACAGCAGAAACTGGTGCAGGCTGTTCAACAGCTGCCTCAGTTGGAAGCATCCTGCACTTCAGCCCAAAGCCTGCTCTGGCAGTCATCCCACCCTCTGCAGCCAGCACTGAAGCAGAACTGCTGAGCTGTCAGCAACTTCCCACAAGAGCCCAATTTTTACACTGCATAATTGTAGGGGAAAAAAATAATAATCACGAGAATTGGCAATTGCATTGATACGCAATCAATGAGAATGCATACATGAGATATGCAGGTTTAATTTGCATGCCTATCTGATTAGCTGCATCTTTAGAACACTCTTACAAAATATTGCAAAATTATTCTTCTTTTTCTTTTAAAAAAAAAGAAGTCTGAATTTAATTCTGCCAAAATATAAAGCCTGTTTTCTTCTTCCTTTCCTCCCTCCAAGTGAGTATAATCCAATTTTCATTTGAAACTGTAACATTTTATTTTGCATTGCTTGGGAGTTATGAACAAAAAGAGAAAAACAGTAATAGGAATGAAAAAAGAATTTGCCAGCTTCATCTTTATTTAAGCAGACAGAGAATGAAATGGGACATTTTCCTACAGTTATTCCTCTTCTTCCACCCACTTCCCCAGAGAACATCTAGAAAAGAAGACTCCAGACTGGTTAATCAAAGCTTATAGAAGCTAGTCTCAGGGGCAGTTTAATATATCTATCTCCTACATGCCCTTAGCCTGAGAGTTCAGAGTACTGAGATCAACATACAGGAAAGGAACCAGGATGTTACAGACCTAGGCACTGATGGGAGACCTGCCCTGGCTCACCTTGACAGCCTGTGTCAGGGGCCAAAAACATAGTTACCCTACAGGTTTGAATGTTAAAGGTTTAGTGCGTCAGCAACAGACAAGATTTTCGTGAGGCTGCCAGACTGACTGCGACATGTTTTCTGAGACTGGAAAGGAGGGTGTTGCAGGAAGATTCAGGAAAGAGAGCT
Source organism: Psilopsiagon aymara (assembly GCA_024733675.1). NCBI lineage: Eukaryota > Metazoa > Chordata > Aves > Psittaciformes > Psittacidae > Psilopsiagon > Psilopsiagon aymara. The sequence continues at coordinate 3,023 of JANRGW010004474.1, read as the reverse complement.
GGGGTCATATTTTCTGACCCTGCAGAAGAATTTGATTCTGAGATGCTGCTGTTTGACCTTTGCTTGTGAAGGCTTAGATGACAGATGTTGCATTTTAGGCTGTGGCCTGGGCCTCCAAACCACCATTTTCATCTGGCAGTCCCAGCTTGCAGCTGGCACTCTTATGGTGGCTCATCATGTTGCATGGAACCAGCCCACCCCATCCCATCTCCCCAGGGAATCTGGGAAGTCAAAGTAAGGAAGAACAAACACTGTCATCCAAAGAAGAAGGACCCAGTCTTGTTTTCTGCCTCTTTATCCACCAAGCTACTGCATCTGACAATACCCGTCAAACCTACTCCCATCTTAAACCTGCCTCAAAACTTTATTCACAGTCAAGCAAGACTAAGCCCACTTGAGCCATCTTCCCAGTCACTGACTCCTTACAACAACCAGATGCTTCCAGCAAGACACAACCAACTGCTTTCATCCCACCTTCATCCCACCTTCCTCAGTGCCTTCCTGGCACCCTCAGCTCAATGAGCAGACTCTCCAGCACATGTCCAGAAAGGTTACAGTTAAAAGCAAATATCAATCAGTATACAAACTGGCATGATCACTGGTATTATATGCCACCCAAACAAAAACTGGAAGTCCATAATAAACACAAATCAAAACATGTATGTCTATGTGCATGTATTGAAACTAAAAACTCTCTCTTGTGGTTTTCCAAACATATACATTCTTTTTTCCATAAATATGCATTATGCAAACTACAGAATAATAATACAATGAGGAAAGCTGTATCAAACTGGTTAAGTTTCCTTTACACTACTTCAGGCAGCATTTTGAATGCTGTATTTTGCTCAGTGTGAATATCTGAACACTGAAAATCCTTTCTCAAAACAGTAGTTAAAGAATTTTACACCTAATTTCTAGACTTCCATATGATATCCTGGATGTGTTTGTATGATACTTACTGAAAAGAACAACAATGCAAAACCCAGGCTTCTGTTTAGACAGCGCACAAAGGAAAATGTTGCAGTGGCTACACTGATTTTGCTTCGGTACTTTGATGCACAGTTGATTACACACATTTGATAAAAATAAGTTTTCCATAAAAACTTTCTATTAGAGGGCTAGGAAGCCCAAAGTAATAAACGATTCCCAGTGTCATAAATAAAATCCATCCACTTCTGTGGTGAAACACCACCTTTACTTTTTCATTTAATAACATAGTCACCATAGCTCATTTTCTTTGTGGCAAACCTTTATGCTCTATCTCAGACAAAGCATTAAGTGTTGCCACCAAAAAAAACCCAAAAAAACAAACAACTAGGCAGTGCCTGGTGATATTCATGTGTAAGTAGGAAACAATAAAAAAAACAATAAAATCTGGGAACAAATAAACTACAAATCCTGCATTCTTATGTCACTTCACAAGCAATAGCTGTCAACTCAAACTGCAACTATTTCTCTTGTCAAAGTCCACTAGCTAACCAGGTGGCAGTCCTCAGCCCTGAAAGGTGTTTGGATGCTGAACTCCTGGTAAAGAACCAGCACCCACACTGCCTACCTTCTGCACATGAAGGGGACACCTCCTCTCCCCAGTCAGTCTTACACCAATAACAAGATAGTGTGAGGCACCTGGCATCAGTTTGCATTCATTGGGGTTTTTTTAGGTCGGGAGGAGCACCAGTTTCAGATGGGTCTAGACAGCTCAGATTGGAGCCACATGGAGGTCCCTGCACTGCACACTGCACTCTTCAGTGCATCACGTAATAGGAAACATTATTCACTCAGGTGCAGTGCAGCACAGCTACACACAGACAGCTTGATTTCTAATCACACCTGAGCTAGTAAGTCCTCCTGAGACTTATTAGTGTCAGCTTGAGATGTCTGGAAACATGTTGCCTATATTTAAAAGAACTCTCAGTCATTCTCTGAAAAGGTCTACCGTGTCCATGAAGTAGAGCAGATGTCTGTAAAAGCACCACAGAAAACCTCAGACTCTGCTTCTATAATAGACTTACTAGAATTTAGAAGGTAAAGCCTCTGCAGGTGCTGTTCATGCTTCAGCCTAGGGTTTTGATTGGTGAGTAGGGAGGATTTTCTCTCCATTGTTCCTAACACCTTTCTCAAGCTGACTAGGAGGTACTGCCTCCAAGTGCTCCTGCAGTGCACAGGCAATGCTCAGTGCTCAGGCAGCAAAGACAAAGAACAGAAACCAATAGGCAATCAAGTAATTAAAGCCCAAGTCTATCATAATTAATACATATAATGAAGATCAGTTAAGAAGAAAGTTAACTACTTTGCCAACAGGAGGCTGCTTTATATTCGAGCTTCTTATTCCTTCCTGGTACAATGGCCTACAAACTAAGGGATTAAATCCTACTACTGCTGTAGTTAAAGCATTACAGCTCCCTAAAGTCAATTAGACCTGTCATTTGAATGCTTGATTTTGCAGCTCCTTTTAATGCATTTTAATTTATTTGTTTGGTTTTAATAATGTATTGACAAATCTTGTCAAGCAGCAACAAAACCAAGTTGAAAACAAGCGCTGCGACTACATGCACTAGGTTTAACTGCATCACACCCCCAGTAGCTACTCACTTTTTTTCAGATACCTGGATGGCAGGATATGAATGCTAGTGAGCAAAGAATGGTTTTATGGTTAAGATGTTGAAAAATAAGGTCGTTGTCATCTTATAAAGAGTATTCTAAAAAAACCCCACCTAAATGTTAAGTGATTATGCTTTTCCATGGCTCCTTTCCTTTCTTTAAATAGTGGTTAGTAAGACTCCCTTCTCAATAGAAATTTTGGAAGTCCTAATGAATATCTGCAGAATAGTTTATGATCGTGGATGGAAAGAAGTACTTTAAAGAAATTCATTTTTATTTGCTTTCTTTTCTATAGTACATCTGAAAAAAAAAATTGCAAACTGGAATTTCTACCTACTGTATAGAAAGCAAAGGAATAGAGAGCTCTGCCATTTTCTCTCAGAGCTTTCACTACTGAACATATGGATTTAAATGGACCTGAT
>JANRGW010004471.1:0-25523 GCA_024733675.1 Psilopsiagon aymara | reverse complement strand
AGTTCATGCAGCACATACCATCAAAATCTTCACACCCATGGCCTTGAGCTAACAATAAAAATCAACAGTCGTTCTGTAGTGAGGTGTGCCTCACAGAATCAACATCTAAAAGCAACCCTGTTGTCCAGTGGTACCCTTTCAGGGCTTAAATGTTCCCAGTCTATTACTAGTGGCTGGAAAGTCCAGTTACAATACGCTCCCACACAGATATGCTCTCCATTGACTGGTTCTCCAAAAAGAGACTGGTTAACTTTGTACAGTTCCCATGGGTTAACTTCAGCAATGAATCAGCATCAATCTTCATTGGCAGCCGTTGCTTGTATAGACAGATGGGTACATCCCAAGGGAATCCATTGGGGTCCTTGTTCTATAGAGACACAAGCATAGCCTCATCCCCAAGTTATTAACCTAAAAAGACCTTCCCAGTTACGATTTTCCAAAGACTTTACCATTGTATATGAAAGGCTGCATAACATGTGATCAGATCAATGTAGTTGTTAAAAATCTAAACAAAGCAATAATGGCCAAATACAAGATCCACAATCAGGCTCTATGATCTGTGAATACAGCAGACAGAACCGTGTACTACAGATACATAAAAGAAGAAAACAAGAATATAGAAGGTTGTTATTTTATTGTGGGGATGATATCAAATTGTTCACCTGTATGAAGATGGATAAGCGCTTCCATCATAGAATCATAGAATAGTTAGTGTTGGAAAGGACCTTAAGATCATCTACCTCCAACCCCTCTGCCATGGGAAGGGACATCTCCCACTAAACCGTGTCACCCAAAGCTCTGTCCAACCCGGCCTTGAATGCCACCAGGGATGGAGCATTCACAACTTCCCTGGGCAACCCATTCCAGTGCTTCACCACCCTTACAGTAAAGGGTATCTTCCTAATATCCAACCTAAACTTCCCCTGTTTAAGTTTGAACCCGTTACCCCTTGTCCTATCACTACAGTTCCTAATGAAGAGTCCGTCCCCAGCATCCCTATAGGCCCCCTTCAGATATTGGAAGGCTGCTATGAGGTCTCCACGCAGCCTTCTCTTCTCCAGGCTGAACAGCCCCAACTTTCTCAGCCTATCTTCATATGGGAGGTGCTCCAGTCCCATGATCGTTCTCGACAAACGATAAACATTTTTGACACCTGTATTCTTTGTGTCCTCCCTCCTACTACTCATGATTACGACTGTGTGCTACTCCTGCCTATCAGTGTTTATGAAAATGTCTCCTGGCTGCTTAGCACTCTTTGAAACTGTGACTCAGCTTCATGTCCTGTGTTTCAGGTGGCTTTTTGACTCCCAAGCCCTGTAAGACCAACTTCTGGTTATTTATTTTTTTACTTATCAAGTATTCCTCATTGCATTCAGTCTTCCTGAATTATGTATGGTGTTTCTGAATAACTGATAACACTGCTTTGGCCTTTATAAATACAGAGAAGTTCGCTATGCAGTATAAAATCAGGTTTTATTCTAAAGTGTTTCTACTAATAGTTTTCTGGGAATAATGTTGGTCGTTCTGAACAGAATCAGGTGGTTTTTTGTTTTTTTCAATACAGTTTTGAAGCTGGTTAAATTCCATGAGTGGAGTTTTGAGGAATGATTATAATTTCAATTTGAACTTCTGCTTATACAATTATAGTACCAGCAAACGATACATATACTTCTGTTCTCTAACAATATTTGTTCTGTCTCCACCCTGAGAGAAGGTGTATAGGTCTCTGGATTTGTACACATGTGTAATTATGCAAAATAATTGCTCAGTTATCAAATTATGTTCTGAAAAGAATGTCATTTGCCTTTAATAAAGCACTTTTTCAAGAGTCTCTGATAAGTATTCTTTTTTTCTTGACAGTCTGTGGTGGACGACTGGATTGAATCATATAAACAAGACAGGGACATAGCACTTCTGGATTTAATCAACTTCTTTATCCAGTGTTCAGGATGTCGAGGTACAGAATGTTGGGAACAAGTTGTATGGAATAAATCTGATAGTCGAACAAATGTGTATTAGTACAAATGCTGGTAAAAGTGTGGGAGACACATGGATTGGTACTCCTTGTATGCATTGTGTGTATAGAAATGCTGTCTACATTCAAGAATAATTTTATTTAAAGCATGTTTGTCAAGGGCCTACCCTTTCTTTTTCTCATTTCCCTGTCATCATCCTAAAGTGTACAAATCCTTACAGAGACACTCTTACTCATCAGCAAAAGGAGACAAAAGACCTGTTAATCAAGGTAGGCGTATCTGTACTTCCCCCTCCTATTTCTTCCCTAATTTTTTACTACGAGAATTAGTAGATGTAGTGGTACCTTAACTTTGCTATTTTTCTTTCTTTCTAGGAATGATGGGGTTTTTTAAACTGAAGAGGAAGGAGTCAGACTTCAACTGACTTTAATTACCAAGACAGATTTCTTCTGGATGAGCACCAATCTTATTTCCTTCTCTGTTGTAATACTTTATCAAGTCAGCAGCAAGTGGCCTGCCTTTTTTACCCTATTTAAGCAGCTTCCATTGCCAGGCATGTGGCAGTCAGTCTTCCTAGCGTTCAGTTGCCATACTGTACCTTCTAATGAATTTTACATGTGTTGTCTTTTTTCAGTTAACTGAGCCTTGAAAAGAGAGAAGGGCAGAGCTCCACTCTCTCTTTAGCTCCCAGAACCAAACTATTTACTGTTTCCTGTGCTTCCTATAATTTCCCTGGAGTAGAATTGAAAATAGCACACAATTCAGATATTCTTTTCTTCATTTTGTAACTGATACAGAAATATAACTTTAGATATCAAACCGTCTAGGTAGAAGTCTCTTTTCTTCTTTCTTAATATGAAGTGAAGTCTCAGGTACATCAGAGAAAAGATATATGAGTTGTCAGCAGCTTCAGCATCCCTTTGTCATAGCTTAGGGAAGCAAACTTTGTGGAAGCTCTGGGAGTATTCTGTGAAGCTTAGGGTTTAGATTATCAGCCTGTGTCAGTGTCTGTACTGTTCACACAGATTCCCTAAAGCATTTTTCAGACTTGTCTGGCAGTTCGCATGACAGTAGCTGTATTCTGTTTGCTTTTTTAACACTCTCCTAAAGGTGTATATGCTAAAAAAAAAAAACCCAAACCACAAACTGCCTTCGAAGAATTTGGGTAGCATTAAACCAAAGGGATTCTTGGCCATATGTTCTTATTCTTGTTGATGCAAGCTTTTGGTGAAGGCATGTCATAAATATCTTCATTCCCCTGCTGCTCTCTAATTTCTACTTCCTTTCTTTCTCCCTGTTAGGGAAAGCAGCACTCTGACAATCTCAGAAGATTCATGTTTTTTTGTGCCTCTCCTTGCTGACTGATGCAGGCTGAATGCCCACTGTCAGCCATATGCTGCTGAAACAATTGCTTCCCAGAAAAGCTTTCTGTTACTGGCTGTGAAGCAGCAGCGCTTCAAGTGGCTGATGTCATTTACTTTCCTTTTGTTTTTAAATGGTGACTTTCTCTCCCTTCACAGTACTCTGTACCCTCAGGGATATCTCTCTGCTGAGCTTGCCCTAGTGTGGCCTTCTAGTCCCAAACAGCAATGACAGGAGAAAGGAAGCAATAATTACTTCTTCCCTGAGTTTGTAGTGTGTTGGGAGGGATTTATTTCAGTGTTAAAGTTTTTGCAGTAGGAATGGTAGCAGATGTAAATCAGGGTTAATATCCTGGCAAACAGTTCTGTTCTTTCCAATTTCCAGTAGCATGCTCTGTTTCTAGAGTAAGTAAAGACTTCATCAGAGGAGAGTGGATTTTACTGATAATAGTGAGGCTCAAATGCATCTTTGAGCTCTCCTTAATGGAACTGAGATATGGAAATCTGGATGTTTTGTATTTTGTGAGGAAACCCACTTTTTCATGGGAAAATTATATGCTGTATTACGGCATTTTAATTTCTCTTTAAAGATTTTGCTGACATTCTTGCTTGTTTCCATTTCTGATAAATAACAGCTCCTTGTCTGTTGGCTCAATGGCTGCTTTATCTTTCTTAATATTCCTTAATTTTCTTCTTTTCAGTTGGCTCCACTGACATTGTCTCAGGTTGTCCAAACTTCTTTCCCAGTGTTGGATCTAAATGCTTACTGATAATATATCTAACTTTGTGATCATTAACTTGAAGGGAAGAAGACAACTCACTTGGGAGAAGGTTCCTCGGGAAACTTGGCAAGTGATGCTAGGTTAGAAGTCTGCCATTTTAAAAGTTCTTAAGGTTATTTAATAGCTAAATATGTATAAAATTCATTTAACTTGACATTGTTTCAAAGGTTTTAAGCAGGTAAAGAGCATATGCTTATTTTCTGACTTAATTTTGAAATTCCTTAGGCACCACACTGTTTTATTTAGCAACAGTATTGACCCTGCCAAAAATATCTTTCTGTTCAGAGAAACATTGATTTTTGTGTATTTGTTCCATTCTCTTGGCCAGTGCATACACTTGAATGAACTTCTTAGCATCTTCCAGCTTTGTTTAGAGATGTTCCTGAAATGAGAAGTGATCTCTTGTAAATATGAATGAGCAGGCATGGTATGTAAATTATTAATACTAAAGAATTGTAAAATGAATTTATTTTGCAGGTGAACCTTAGAGACCTCTGCAACTTAAAGTTGAATAAATATAAACCAAATATTCAAGCATGCCTGTCTTTTGTCAGCTGGTTCCAAGTGTCTGTTTAATCAGTTGTTTTCTATGTAAAGTGTTCCGATTCGTACAATAATGTCCATTAAAATGTGGTTTTAGTATGACTTCACTAATCTTTCTGGGGTTTTAAAGGCCCATTTGGTGTAAGTTAGAAGTTTATCCTATTGAACTACCCCAAACATTTAAATTCAGTAATTAGAGTTGCGTAAGACTTTAAATAACTTTTCATGCAATCTCTTCACTAGTTTGTGTGCTCGATATGTATGTTTATTGCTTTTGCTGATTTTGATTACAAAGAAGTGAAAGTAGTTTCTTAAGCATTTTTTTATCTTGCTGTTCTTTTCTTCAAGAATACCAATAAAACCCCCTGCCTTTCACAGTTTGTCTGTGTAGTCTTCTCCATGACGCTACGTGGTATTTCTGTGGTAGAAAACATGGTTCACAGGGACTGATAAATTCACCTATTCACTTTTTGTTTCCTACCCTTGTATAGGGAGGATATTGTATCAGTCAGTACCTTTAGAAAGATAAAAAAGTTAATATTCAGATACTTTTTCTGCCTGGAAAACCAGCAAGTAAGTGCTGTTTCCAGTTCTTGGAAAAAACAGATCTGTTGATAGTATGTATTTATAATCCACAGTATTCAAGGTCTGTGAAGCAGGTGATGTTGTGTTTACCTTCTTACTTCTGTGTCAGGAACTTGATTTAGGGGGTTGTATTTTTAGATAAGAGGAACTTTTTGAATTTAGGATGTCATAATGATAGACTGGTATTTCAAACAACTTTCACTTGGCTGGGGGTGGAAGTGTATCTGTACTACTGAGATTTGTTTGGCATGCTGTCATTTGGTCTGTGGCATTGTGGATATAGGCATCCTTCTCCCTTGCAGAAGAGTTGCAGGTCATTGTTCAGAGTTTTGGGGGGGGTGTTGCCAGCCCTTTGCCATTCTAGGAATGTAATTTTGTTTTTTTCCTTTTCTTCCCTTTCTTTTTATGAGCACTTGTGTAAAGCACAGTATGGTATGTGGAGGTCCCTGAGCTAGTTGCAAGCAAGCTGAAATGTCTAATCAGCAATATGCATGCCCCGGTCCCAGGAGGATTATAACTGTGTCAGGATGATGCTGCATCTGGGCTAATTAGCTCTGCCTCTCAGACTGAGTAATTAGCTCAGGTATCATACTCTGCTGCTATGACAACCAGTCTGTTTCCATTTCTGGAGCTCTATGGATTTAGAGCTGGCTTGGGTATCTGCATTGCTGTGTGCTGTTGCCTTCTGTTATTGATATAAAACAAACAGCAAAGCCCACGGGCACTCTGACCTTTCTACATTTTAGAGGAGAGCCGTGCTTGTGAATAGATTTTTTTTTTTTCCCTAACCAGAACCAATTAGTGCTTGAAACAGCCTCTTAAGCTGTGAAGAAGAAACCAACCCATTGAGCCCATGTAAGAGAAGAAGCTTTCTTTTCCAGGGAAAAAAGGTCTCTTGCATAGCTGAAGAGGAGAACCGCTTGACTACTTTAAATACATAGTGAAATTATTTCCATTCTTTCCCTTCTGTCCCTCTCTTTCCCTCTCATTTATTTACTGATAGGTAAGCCTGAAACCTGTCAGTTCTTCATCAGACTTTCACAAGTGGTTTAAGCACTGCTGTATCTACTAACCTTACCTCTATCAGACAGCTAAGGCACCGTTCCTGGTGGAACAAAATGAGTGAACATCTCTTACACTTAAATTCTTAGCAGTTTTATAGCCGCCTCTGTATCGTAAGGTACTCTCCATTTAAACACTTTCATGATTTGGCACTGAAGTTGTTTTTAGGAATAGTTGGTGAAGGACTCAGCTGAATATTCTTTTTCTTTTCTCACCTTCTCATTTTTCCTCTCAAAATCTTCTCATTAGAGTCTCTTGCAGAATCAAATATTAGTGAACAAATGTTCAAGTTGGCACCTATCAATGTTGATTACTGGTGGTTTTAAGGATTGGGTTTTTTAGGTTGAGAGTAAGCAGGAATCTGTGTGATTAAAGCTGGACATCTTTATCGTAATTTTCCTTGTGAATCAGACACTTGGGGATCCCCATTCCTCTTCTAGCTTGAGCCTTGAATCTCAAGTTGTTCTCACTTATTCTAGTAAGATCCTCTGGAAAATCCTGTGATTGAATGGTACAAACTGAGTCAACAAGTGCAGGAGTTAGAAGTTCGCTTGCTCAAATGCAGGATGCACATTGATTTTCATTTTTATTAATGCTCTAAATTAAGAGCAAGCTAATAGATTTCTGTTTTGCCAGAGGATATTGAAGGCTAAAACTAAGCAAAAGCACTGTGAAGTGTTTCCATTTTATGGTCTGGAAAAAGAAAGAAGCAAGCAACTGCTTCTTTTGCCTTTGGTCAGGATTTCAAAAAGCTTAGCCAGGAAATAGTGTTATTTACTCTGATTAATAATATTTTAATAGAGGATATAACATTGTAAGTAGAATAATGGTTTAGAAAACCCCTAGTCTTTAACCATTTATTTGTACACAATTTTGTGATGGATGGAATAATACTGCTCTGTACAGATGGATGTTACTGAGCATGGAAAGAGAGCTGCTTGATAAACATAATTTCCTGCAAATGGTTCTTTCATATGGATCTGCAAATTGTCGGTGAGAAATGTTGCTGGCTTTGACATCTGTTAAAAAGCTTTATCTCTTCAGTCATTCACTTTTAAGAAGTTGATATCGTAAATGTTTAGTATTTTGAACAAATTAGAAGATAATGCTATTCATTGCGCTGGAGCCTGTATTTTTATTAAGGACATAAAGTATACTTTCTCACAATTTCTCCAACAAAATCCCTTTTCAGTGTGTGAACGTAAGGAAGAAGTTGCAAAGTGAAGGACTAATGCACATTAAAAAAATTGATACTTGTACGTTATCTAAGTCATAGTAACGTCAAGGTTTAGAAAGTATTTTATATGCATAGTATACAGAAATAAATACACCCCCATAATTATATGATGCAGTTAAAAGCATGCTGTTAACCACACTCAGAAACTGGAAAGGTAAGACTGAAAGATGGAAATTACTTAATTTTAATTTCATGTGTGGTGTAGATAAACCAGATCCTAATTTTCTACTTCTTGTTTCTGATCCTTGGGGTAATTTCTATAGTGTGTTTATCTTGAAGTGAAAGCTCATTATACTCAATCTGAAGGTAGCATGCAAATTATTAGCTGGCTTGGGTGGAAGATAAATCACATCACCAAAACATGCATCAAATGTTTCCTAAGTTCAGTTGTTTCAATGAAGATAAGTAAGGTTAAAATGTTCATATCAAACACTTGACAACTAATATGGTTACATCAAAATCAGGTTTTTTATGAAGTACAAATTATTGGTATTGTTGGCATTCTTGAAAGTAAAGCTTTAGTTTCATTGTGTGTATCATTTTCTAAGCCAAAAATATTTCCAGTATGTATTCCTGTTTGCTGCTGAATGGTATCTGTACTTTTCACCTCATGTACTCTGTCTTCCTTACTGCTTGGCTTTGTTGTTTTTCATCTGAAGTAGTGCATCACATTTTATAGCAACTTGTGAATTAATGGCACCTTTTTCCCAAAAGGTACATCCTACTACTTCCAGAAACCGGGGGGCGGGGGGGCGGAACACAGTAATCTGCTGACCTTTCTGTACAGGAGACATGAATGAAGGGCATATTGCTCTGTGGTTTCAAAATGTGAATGAAATACCTGCTCTGTCAAGGTCTGACTTCAGTCCAAGATTGTACCTTCTGAATTGATAACAGGAGGGACTAATTTAAATCAAACATACTTTTCTGTATTATTTGCTACCTGAATATATTGAAGTATTCATGTTTCAAATATGACAGCAGAACAAAATTAAGCTGGCCTAAAATCAGCTATTAGTGAATTTATTCATATGAACTAACATAAACTTGCAAATAATTTTAAAGAAATTTATTGAATTAATTGACAGAACTTGTGATAATGAAATATTTTAGAGCAAATATATAATGGGAAGAAAGACAAATTACTTCTGAAGTGACAGTTTAAGGGCAAGTTGTGCACTGCCAGCTCTTTATAATAGTATGTTCAAATCTCTGCTGAAAGTGAAAGCACTCCTTGTAAGCGTGGAACAAAGTCTACGTTCTACTCTTGTGCACTCATAAGAAAATCCATAGCTTGTAAAATTATTTTTGGCACTGCTCACTGAAGATAAATTGTGTAAGGCTTTCAAATGTTACTGCTTGCTTTCCACTGTATTCATTTAATTACATACATATTGATCTGAAAAGTGGTAGGAGTCGTATGACTGCGAAGTTACCGAGATATCTCTCTCAGATAGCTGATGCTTTAATGTTGCAACTTCTTAAGAGAAGAGCAATAAATACCTCTTTGTGTTAATGATTCGGAATAGTTGTTGTCTTACTCGCTAGATCTGTGTCATTTTGTCTTTATTTAGGCTTAGTTTGTTTTCTGTAATAGCAATTTGTTAAAGGAGGGACACCTCTGAACTAAGCAGATAAAAGATCAGTAGTTTTTTTTGACAGTATTTTGTAAGATTTATGAGCAAATTATGCCTGTGTGTGTGTTTGTCTCCACCTAAGTATTAGATGCATTGCTGGATTATTTTTTTTTAGATGCCATTGATGATAGTTTCTGTGAAGAAAGGAACAAATTATGAAAAGGAACCAAGTATCACTAGATCTTAGTGCTCACTTGCTGGATTACAAATAGGAAGGGTCCTTATGTCTCAAGTCTTTTCAAAGACGCAAATTCTGCTCAAGGTTGAGTCAGACTTTTTCCAGGCCAAGGGTAGGAATTAAATTCCGCAAATGATCTTTCTCTCAGCAAACACTGTAGTCATGATTCTCTCTCTTTTTCATTAAGGAATCCATGGATTTATTTCATGAGGTGCAATGCCAATACACACTGCAGTAATTACTTTTGAAGAGAAAAAGACTGGGATGATTAAAACAGTCTACATCCTAATGGAAAAACCTTATTGTCTGGCACAAAGAAAATGGTTGCAATTAATTCAGAGTTTTCTGAATGTTCAAGCACTCAAAAGTAGCTGAACATAGAAGAAGAGCAGCCTGGGTTTCAAAGAAGGTACATCTAATTTTGGGAAAGGAAAAAGTGGGCTCTTAAACAGATACAGTCGTGCTCCCATTCCGCTGCTACCTACTTAATTCCTTCTTTATATCGATCTGATCATACTGCCTCGGTCATTTTTAACCTCAACCATGACCAGTTTAGCCTTACAATTTTTCACCTCCTTTTAACTGGAAGTGATGGTAGTTTCTGCCAGTGCTAGAGTCAAACCCATTACAGGGAAGCCTAGTGTAAAATGGCCTTGACTGCCATGTTGTTGTCATCCGTACTTGCATGGAATGTTTTTGTGAATCTCAAAGGGTGGAAAAGGGACTTGGGCAGAACTATTATCAGGTCCTGTAGGAACACTGAGGAGCTCCTTTGCCAGCAGCCTCTGTACCCTTGTTTAAGTAAGGAGCTCATAACCCCTAGCAGACCTGAACCAGGTTTTAGCATAGCTGTCAGCCGCTGAGCAGTGAGCAGTGGAGAGTGTCTGCATTTCTTTCAGTTAACATTTAAGCTTAAGCTTCGGTTTAGAGCAACTGGTGTTTGTACTCTACACCATTGGGTCCTGTATATTTCAGTTTGAAACTGCATGACTTCATAAAGGGATGAACTCAGAAGTTATGAGGTTAAAACACCTTCGATTAGAAGGCCTCTTTTTCTTAGGAGTCATCTGTGGAGTTTAATAAGCACCATCTGTTGTGGAAGTAAGTTTATACAGTCGTAATGTCATCATTCAAAATACCTTTAATGTAGCTTGTCAGATTTACTACAAACTCTACTATTTATTTCATCGTTACGGAAATAAGTCTTATTGATAACTTGTACAATCTTGCTACTGGGAAACTCTGATAATGGGAAAAGGGCTTAGAAATATTTTTAGCAGCTTTTGGGAATGAAAATTTATTGTAGATATATTTAACTACATAGAGTCAATAGTATTATTTTAAATAACCTTTCTCTTAGACTGTAGAAATTGCCACTTCCCAAAATTATCAATTATTAACCCCCTTAAAGAAGTTTTACTTCAGATCTAATTTACTATGACAAGAAATCATTTGCTGTTGACCATAGAATCCCAGACTGGTTTGGGTTGGAAAGGACCTTAAAGATCATTCAGTTCCAGCCCCCTGCTATGGGCAGGGACACTTTCCACTAGAGCAGATTGCTCCAAGCCCCCTTCCAACCTGGCCTTGGAAACTGCCAGGGATGGGGCAGCCACAGCTTCCCTGGTTACCCTGTGCCAGTGCCTCAGCACCCTCACAGGGAAGAACTTCTGCCTAATAACTAATCTCAGTCTCCCCTCTGTCAGGTCAAAGCCATTCCCTCTTGTCCTGTCCCTACAGGCCCCTGTCCAAAGCCCCTCTCCAGGTTTCCTGTAGCCCCTTCAGGCACTGGAGCTGCTCTAAGGTCTCCCCTTCAGGAGCCTTCTCTTCCCCACGCTGCCCCAGCCCCGCTCTCTCAGCCTGGCTCCAGAGCAGAGCTGCTCCAGCCCTCGCAGCATCTCTGTGACCTCCTCTGGACTCGTTCCAACCGATCCATGTCCCTCTTGTGCTGTTGCCCCAGAGCTGGATGCAGGACTGAAGTGCGGGGATCTCACCTAAGTGGAGTATAGAGGGAGAATCTCCTCCCTTGACCTGCTGGTCATGCTGCTTGGACACTTGCTGGCTTTTGGGCTGCAAGCGCACACTGCTGGGTCATATTCAGGTTTTCATCCACCAGTTCAAAGCAGACTCGTGCACTAACACATTTGCTTTTGAAGGAAGAAGAAAATAAATTCAACTACTATGCCTCAGTAGAAATTCTAATTTCACCCTGATATGGCACCATTGGTAGACTGTTAGCAAACCACATTCTTTCCAGGTTCAGAGGAAAGGTCTAAGTTTGTTTTCATATCTTGCTTATTTGTTTGCTGAGTTGGGTAAATGACCAATGAGTAGCTTTTTGCTGTGAATTATGAGAAGATGGAGTTCATGGATCAGCAACACTTTCATTTGTAATTTTCCAAGCAGCTGTTGAACTGTAAGTATTTTCAACCAGTCTCCACTGAATTTACTTCCAGAAGATGTGTTAATTTCTGTTAATATACAGAAGAAAATATATGCCAATGAATTCATGGTGCCACTTGTAGATATTTCAGTAGCAGATTGGAATTTTAAGTCCTGATTACAGAGGGATCATAAGAGATTCAAACTGTCTTAAATTCTTTGCCTGAGTTACAGTGGGTTTAATCTTAACAATACGATACAGAAAACTTGTGTGAGTTGCTTTGCTTTTTGTTTTTGTAATTTGTTACTATCGTAATTATAATTTAATTTTTTGAATGAAATTTAAATTTTTGCTGGAACTCCAGTGCTCTGGGGCTAGCATCAAGGTAGAGAAGGTTTGTGGCTGATGCAGAAATTTGACTTACTGGTGGTGTATGCAGAATACAGCTTATTTTCCCTTATATTATATGATGTCTCTGTATTGTATGTATTTTTTTGACAATTTAGAACTAAACCCATGGGTTAGAGTTTAATTGATGATGTGTACTTGCAGTTACTTCTACTTCCATCAAACAGGCACTTTTGTTGTGGTGGAAGAGGACACTTGAGCTCTTTTTAACCACTCTGTATGTCCTGTCTGTCTGGTTCACTTGTAGCTGCTTACAGAAGAATGTGTCGAACAGGAAGGATACCAGCCCAGGCCCATTAGAAGCACTTGCAAACCATTTTGTCTAACAGCAGTGAAGGATGTTCTCTCTCTTAAATTTGTTTGGTATCTAATTTTCAGCCCCCTTTTTTTTAACCTTTTCCTTGTTTCCGTGGCAGCCTGTAACAGTTGGATTATACTGCCGTGCTGTGTGGAAAAATCACTTTATTTAGCTGCAATACTTCACTGGCTGCTTCCCTGGAATTTTATTTTCCAGACATAGCAAATAATTCCAAATACATCTTCTCTGCCCTACATAGAATTTTAGAGAGACTTCTCATAACTCTCTTTTTACCACTCTTTTTCATTTCTTTCCAATTATTCCTTTGTATTAAAAATATCTCAATTAAAGCCAAAGAATGAATATCCATTCATATGATACTTATGACCTGATCTTAGATCCCATGGTTCTTTACCTGCTAACTCAGCTGTGACTTCTGCGCTGAGTTTCTTCAAATAAGGCCTTGATGTAAACAGTTTGCTGAGAAGGGGCAGTGCCTGTGTTCAGCAGTTCACAAAGTATTATCAGAGTACAGTTATAATTGCTGGGTACAAGCTGTTTGGTCTTGAGAAAGACAATATTTACAGTCTGTAAATGTTATCAATTCAATTTGGTATATTACTTTATTGTTTTGGTTGGCTGATACGTTGCCCACTGATTACTTTGTAGTGCTACTTTGCATGTTATGTATATAGCGCCATAATTATTTCTTTTACCTCCTTAATTGGGATGTAAAATTAAAGTTGGATTTAGTTTTGACAGCGGTTTTGTGCTTGAATGGTAGCTTAGTACACTTAACACAGTGATTACGGAGGTGTTTAATACATTTTAGAGAGAAAAAATAATTTGGGGGAAGGAAGGAAGAGCTTTAAGGTATTCTAAGTAAGTTAATTGATTTTAACTCTGTACTAAAGTAATAATAATCATAGAATCATAGAATAGTTAGAGTTGGAAAGGACCTTAAGGTCATCTAGTTCCAACCCCCCCTGCCATGGGCAGGGACACCTCCCACTAATATCATGTATTATAATGTAATGCATATTTGTAAAGTCACTGTTTTGATTATAAAGTTTATTTATTGTAGCATGTAACATTAATAGTTGAGCTTACTTGTACTGCTTGTGCTCCACTTACAGTAAGTTACAAAATCAAGAGCAATACTATGGACCAGGTTTAGTACTGAGCTGTGAAGACATGAGACAATTAAACTGCAGGGCTTAGTTTTAACATGCATAGATGGATATCCCCTTTCTCTTAGAAACACACAGAGTTGATCTTACTAGGTGGTTAATGTTTCCTAGTGCTCTGAAAGAGACTGAGCAACAAGCTGCTCTTGGAAGAGGTGAGCATCTGAGCTCCTCACCCCCTTGTAGTGTTCCTCTGTGCCTGCCTGTGCTGAGCAAAGCTAGGTGTTCGTTCTGTGAGGAAGCAGTGAAAGACGTTGCACTGCTTTGAGAAATGCATTTAACCCTTAGGTGTTTTTAGACTTTGATCTCATGGAAATTGTGTGAAGTGGCAAACATTTTAAAAATGGGAAATCCTCTGCATTTATTTTTAGTTCTTCTCAGCCTGTAATAACAGAAAAAAGAACTAAACATCCCAGGAAAAAAAAAATCATTACATGCACGAGATATCATTAATAGGGAAAATTTAAGGAGGAGGGGAAACTGAAGCATCTGTAACAGTGAAATGAAAGATAAAGAGGTAAACTTGTGCCTTTAAATGCAGGAAAGTATGAGGCAAAAAGAAGAAATTATGTATTCCAAAAATTACAAGAAATGAATGTGTTCTGTGAGGGCACATTTACATAGGTGAGCTTAGAAAGCAGGAGAGGCAGACAGGTGTACATCCCAGTGGTTTATCTTTGCTCGTGCAGCCAAAATAGTAGTATACTTACTTCATCTGATGAGTATGTTGTGGGGCTGCTTTAAGCTGCTGCAGAGTGATAGAGCCAGAATATACCACTGAACAGGGCCATAAATTAAAAAAGTGACTCAACTTTTTAATCCTTGATGAAAGGAGTTTATCACAGCACCTTTTGCTGGTATTGTAGACTTCAAGGAAAACTTCATGGGAGAAGGACAACAAAGCAATTACCAGACAGTCTGTGTTGACATGGAGTTGCAGCTGGGAATGTAGTTATGCCAAAAAACCAAAAGGGTTCTATGCAGAAAATTCAGTCTTAAGGTTCAACTTTGAAAGGTGTGCGTACTGCAGTAAAGATATCCTGATATTAATACTTCTAAATGTCCTAAACTGTTAATGAGGGAGAGGGAGCATTGAAAAGCCTTAAAAGGAAAGTTTGCCTGAAGTGCTGAAAGTTGGGTTTGTAGCAGAATTCTGAGCAGTTTGTTACAGAACATTGAGAAAACTAAATGTGCTTTACAAATAAAGCATTAGCTTATGGGTATGTTAAAATGTTTTATTTTACCCAAGTATTCTTTGTATTTTGCCACTTTAAAGATTTTTCCATCAAGGTGTAAGACACAATGAGAGTAAGGTGGCTGCTTTATTTTATGACTGCGTAAGTGGTGTTTTGCATCTGGTTATCTACAAAGAAGAGTACTAGTGGCATGATAACTCTTGATGTATTTACAGGGCCTTTTTTAATTTGAGCAAAACACACCATTTCAAAGAATACTGATACTAAAATTTGTAAGGCAAAGCAGTCTGAAAGGAGAATGTAAATAAGGTTTAAAGCCATTTTCCGAATAAAACATTCCTTACTTGCAGTGTTCCTCTGTGTTTTTCTTCTCTCCCTTTCCCTTAGTGGTACTTGATTAATTTTTCCCCACGAGTTATCTTTGTGTTAATTAATGTAGTCAAAGTATTCATTCCCTCTTGTACATCATCTGCTATTACTATGCATTACTTATTTTTATATATATATATTACTACTTGTCTTTCAGCACTTTTTTCAGTACTTGCTGCTTTATCACTTATGCAAAGTTTTGGGTTTTTTTTCTAGTATTACTAAGTTTAACAGGGTGTATCTTGTTTTTTACATTTTGTTCTCAAATACTCCTTAGTGAGTCATAGATACCTATTGTTGAGAAACAAGTTACATGTTGGTGTTTCTCAGTTTTTTGCTCCTTTGTTCACATTGCCAGTTATACTTGCCTGCTCATTGCTGCTTGTGAGCCATGTGTGTTTCAGCAGGTTATCTTTTCTCAATTCTGAGGTGACAGTTGGCTCTTGCATTTTATTTTTTTACAAGCATATTCAGGCTTTTACAGATTTTGGCTCTAGTATGTGCTCTCTTGTTCTCTTACCCATGCCAAGACATGTTGAGCAGCTATTCATTGTGTTGTTTTAACTTCACTTTTAATATGATGCTTCCTCTTATTTTTCCGTAGTAGCCAAGTTCCAATCACAAAGGAAAAGAAGAAAAGATTCCTCAGGGGCTTTTTCCTGTAGTTTTATCTAGTTTTTCTTTGGAAATCCCTTGTAAATAAAAATCCTGTCTCTGCTCTGTAAATGGCTAATCCAGGCGCAGAGTCATTGATATAAAAAGCTTTTATGACTGCAGATACAGTGTCCGTGGCACTCCCTGTGGGGATATTTTTTTCAGACATCATATTACATGTTAAAACCATAGCTGTTAACTGATTTTCCTACTCCTTCTCTTCAGATGCCTTAATGACTATGCTGAGTACCTAAAGGATTTCTTAGAGTTCATGGAATGGAAACTTGAAGTTCTTAATTTTGTAGAATATAAATGTATTTGCAATAAGGAAAAAGCTGAACTCTAGCTTAAGCCCTCTTCTTTATTCTCTCCACTAAGGAAGGGCTAATTCAAGCTTTTTCCCTTTTTCTTAAGTTTAGGGATATTTTACATATGTGGAGGAGTTACATGTGCGTTAGTGCATGTACACTAGTTGGTGTACACACAGTTACAGTTGTTTGTGTTCTGCTCTTTTGTGAATTAGCCCATGAGACTGCAAGGTAGATGTCTGGAAAATGGACAATGTGCCATTATGGGCCATCTTTGAAACAATCCTGTGCAGACTCTTACAGGAACTCAGAAGTGAAAAAAAGAGCAGTCTGCAGAATCCTAATCAATTGAATTATGACCACCTTCTTTCTTCCTGCACTTGCTTACCTAGTTCATTTGCTGTAGCAAGAGCTGCATACCTCAGCGATAAAATAATTTCAGCTATACAACTTCTGTTCACTTCCAAATGAGTTCTGTTTTTTGCAGCTAATGAAGCTAGACACAATAGTAGATGGGCATATAAGTTGGTGACTCATCAGAGTTGACATGTGAAGAAACTAAATCAAGGTTACACTAAGCATCTGAAGTTGGGCACTTAATTTCACAAAGCACAAAGATAATGTAATTTTTGCATGTGATTTGTCAATTCTTTTGACAAAGAAAAGCCTCTCTGCATGTATTTGGATAGTCAAGAAGTAAAAAGAGGCATTGGAACGAGCTAACACTCCAATAAGAGGAAATTTTATTTTTTCCTAGCAAAGTGGGAAGAATAATTATGTGAAAAAGGGGAGCTCTCATCTTGCATACTTTTAAATGAGGAGAGAAGGATAAAGGCATTGCTTTGGGCCAGCCTAGCTAATTCTTGCATTATCTTTTCATGGTCATGATCAGTAAATACTTTAGTCTTTAGTATACTCTAAATAAGTGATTTCATGAGAAGCTGAAATAATGAAGAGCGATTTCTAGTGTATCTGTGTTGATCGACTACTGATTTACACAAAAGCTGCTGATTGTACTTGTGAAGTGTGAGATGCTCTGTATGAGAGATGATGTTCTGAATGCCATGGAATTCTACAAAGGATTTTGAAGAAGCTTGTAACTTTTGGGGAACAAAAAAAGCTACATAGGCAAACACAGCTGGAGAAGAGGTCCTTGTGCTCCAGCTGAAGCTCTTCTGGAAGAAGCACCAGTATTCACAGTGTGGGTGTCCATGTCTTTCTCCAGGCTCAGTTAAAGGCTGAGATAGGTAAACAGACACTGGGGTCATGGTTCAGACGCGCTTGAATGACCTCTTTGGCTTCTGTTCTCCTACCTGCTTTTCTAAAATTTATTGGGACGTTTTATCCCCAAGATCAGTCAGGTCTGGTTTAAATAGTTCAGACTTTATTAAGCAGTGTCTTTAAAGACAGAAATGTGCATGTCTCGTTTCCTTTTTCGGATAAAAGAAGCACAGAATCTTTTCATGTAGATGATGGCTTTCATTTAAGGAGGGGAATCAGATGTTTTAGCTAGAAGTTGTTTTGGCGGTGTTTGGATGTTTCCGATTGCATTTTGTGAAGCACACCAGCTGACATCATTGAAGGTTCTTCAGCTTTCTGCTGCTCCTCTGTTTGGTGGCTTTTTGTGCCTGCAGGGTTCTGTCAGGCCTTCGGCAGTGCCCGTGTGTGTCACAGCCCTCAGCAGGGCCTGGACGGTGCTCTGAGGGAGGAAGGGTGCTGTAAGGATTCTGTTCCTCTCTTTTTGTTGTTGTTGCTGTGTTTTCTCTCTTGTGAGGTAATTTTTGGGTGTTTTATTTTGTGGAGTCGATAGCCTGTGACATCTGTTGCAGATCTTGGGACAATTACTTCTCTTTTGTAGGTTGGGTTTTTTTTAAGACTTCTCTTCCATTTTCTTTACTTTCTCTGAGAGACACTCAGAAATAGGGCTAGAAATAGGAGTCACAGAGGACTGAGGAAAGGATCCATACTTCATGGGGGAAAGCGGGTGGATCTTGGCTGTGTAATCTTCCTGTGATAGTCTTTTGCTTCCTAACTTCCTGGTAAGCAGAGGTATCGTGTTCTGTGGAGTTTTGTGTTAGCTATTGGGAGAAATGTAGACATTGACTAGCAAGAAGTTTATTTGTCTGATAAAGATCCTTTTGGCCGAAACATTGATGAAGGTGTGTTGCAGGTTAGCAGTGTGTGTGTGGATCACTGCCGAGCTGTCTTGTCAGTGTGAACCTGTAGGTGAGACAAGGACATTCATAGAAAATGGAAGGAAGGGTGGATGGACTTGTGAGGTGAATGTCTTTGGTAGATGGTTTCTGAGGAGGAGAGCTTGAAGTTCTTTGAAGCAGAAAATGTGGGTTTGTGCTGTTCGGTTAGACGAGTCTGCCTGGATTTCCAGAAGGACTTCAGTGGAGTCCTCACTCTCCTGAATGGAGGGAAGCTGAGAGAATAGCGTTGCTCAGCCTCAGGAAGAGAAGGCCTAAGGAGGATCTTACCCACTCCCTTCAAATAATGAGAGACTAGAGAGAACATGAAGCTAGACTCTTCATGCAGCTCCATAGTAGTTGGAAGACAGTTTACAGGTACAAGTTGAAACATGGGGAATTCCACTTTGACATAACGGAAGGCAGTTTTGGTGTGAGGTGGTTGAGTACTGGAGGCATAAGGGCTCAGGGAGGCTGTGGGAGCACAGTCCTGAGGCATACTTAGAATTTGCCTGGGCAACCCGATCAGTTGGCCCTGCTTTGTGAAGGGCTTGCGGTAGCTGACAGTAGGGAATCGCACCAACTGAAATCATTCTGCATTTCTAAGGAAAATCTGTAGCTGTGGGTTTGCCCTTGTGGGAACAAACATTTGGTAAAAATCATAGGGAAATAGAACAAGAATAAATTATCTGTTACTTTAAAATCATCATTATCTGTTTATTAATCCAGAACTGGTGGATTAAACCTTTTAGTTTCCCAGAAGAGCATATCGTAAGGCATCTGTAACATATGTAGCCTCTTCTAGCATGGTGGAATAGAGATCCATTATTTCTCCTTTAAGGGAGTACTCAGTATCTTTAAAACTGCTTGGGGGTTTATTGTAATTGCTATTAAATATTGTACGAAGTACAAAAAGGGTATATTGATACATGCTAAGTGTGAAGTATTGGCACAAAGCGGTCAGTCTTAGCTGAAATCCGTTCATCAGATATAGCATATTTTCAAGGCATTTTCTCTATTATATTGTCCCACATTTAAATTGCATTATAACAAAAGACACCTGGTACCAAGCTTCAGTTCACAGAGCAGGTACTCATAACATGGTGATAACTAGCCTAACAGCCTAGGATGAGGACTGTGTGTAATGAACATAGGCATAGTTACAGTGCCTAAGGCCTCTTGTTAAGCAATGGGAGTAATATTTTTACTCTGCCCTTGGCTACAAAAATATTTTCGCAGTTATGTTCTATTATTGTGCTCGTTTGTTGGGCTCTTTTCCTGTTACTGGGCACCACTGAGAAGCGTCTGGTATTTGCACCCTCCTGTCAGGTATTTGTACATGGAGAAAGCATCCCCACCCAAGAGTGAGGAAGAGCTTAGACTACTAGTAGGCCCCTTGCCTTACAGAGGGAAGCTTTTGTGGTTGCATGTTAAAAGCACAAGTGATGGGTGAGTCTAGTTATGAAAACAGTCTTTGAGAAAAACACTCTGAAAGGGTAAATATACCTAAATGGACTCAGTTCAAATATTATTCACTGCTGTATCTGACACTTAATTTTCAGATCTGCCTCCAGGCTATTATGTTTATCTTGCTGGATATGAGGAACTTCTGACAACATGCAGCCAGTCTGGTTGCATATATGCAGTGATAAGCTCTAGTTACTGATGTTTTGCTCCTGGAGCCTGCTGGCATTGTAAATAATTTGAAAATATCACCTCTTTGCTCAGCAGTGCTCTGATTGGTGAAGTTAAGAATGAGAAATAAAGGACAAATTTATGTGTATGCATATTGGAAACAAAAAAAAGCCCTGTCTCTCGAAGATGTGTTACATCTCCATCTTGAGCATTAAATGTCGTTCTGGCCATCTCACTTCCAAAAGTATATACTAAATTAGAGATGAAAACCCAAGCAATTAGGAAAAGAGCAGCAAATAGGGGAACAGTTATTCACTCTTGGCAAAAAAGGATCCTAGGCTTATCAAATAAAGTTATCAGGCAGCGGCTTTAAAAATAGAATGACTTACCTTCTTAAGGAATACAGAGCTAAACTGCAGGTTTTATTGATACACTGTGGATGTCTATGGAGATAAAAACTACAAATGAATTATGAGATGATAAATCTACTAGCAGCTATTAAACCCAATCGTCACACTGTGGCTTAACAACCTGCAGTTCAGGTAAATTAATCTACTGTCAAATGCAAGATTCATCTAATGATGACCTGTACTTGCACTCTTCCTAATGCCTAGTGCCGATTACTGCATGCAAAAAAACATTTTGTTAGTTTTTGTTTCATCAGATCCATGAGGAATGTTTTTCTTACCAAGCATTCCCATGCAGCATGTGTGCAGGAAACTGCAGCAAGGAGTAGTGCTCACAGAAACAAATCTTGGAACCACTGGTACCAATAACTTGTTCCAGAAATGAATCTTAGAACCCCTAAATAAACAGGTGGAAAGTTTCAGAGGAGCATAAACTCAAGAATACATTGGAGTCAGTGCTTTTCTTCCCTCCTCAAGCATAAGTGTCCTTCTTGATCACAGAATTCTCATTCAGCGAAAAAAACTGAAGTGAACTAAAGTGAACCCAGGCAGCGCAGGGAGTCACCTCCTGTGGCTGCTGGGATGACTGCAGTTGTTCATGCTTCCAAGTGCAAAAGCTTTAAGACATTACTAGGAACAAAAAGCTGCCTTTGGGAAGCAAATGCTCCTGAGCTTTTTACTCATGTTCGTGTCATTTAGTGTTGTTCAGGTCTTAAGTTATCTGACAAAAAGGTGGGTGTTTTGTGAGAATTACTACTTCAAGCCATCAAAGGATTAAAAGATCTATTTTGTAAAATCATTCAGTATGAATACTAGATTGCAAGGTTAGTGGTTTTGGTTATTAATTATTTTGTTTCTGTTTCTCAGTCAGTGACGTTAACATCAAGATGAGAAGCAGCTTACAGTTTCCAAATGCAAATACTGTAGAGCCATATCAAAACAGTATTACCTGCCTTAAACTCAGAGTAAGGAAGTTCTCTTTGTCAAATTTTTAAGACTTCAACACACGAAGTGTACTATTTTTTTATGTGCTAAATTATGTAGGCCTACTTCTTTTTTGACTAGTAGTTCATGAGTTAGTATGCCTTTTTCCTCAAGAGCATTATTTGCCTTTTTGTCAATTTCATTACTGTGAAATCCTTTGGCAGTGTTGACTGTCAGCTTTAATTCTATCTGTTCTAAATAATTCAGTTGGCTGTCAGCATCAAACTTTGTCTGCTCCATTATTTAGCTTTCTTTCAGAGCATTTGTATCTGTTATTTATCATACTTCTGTCAACACCGGTGCTTAGAATAGATCTGTTGAAAGGTTCATTCCATGCTGAAAACAGGCCATTTTTACTAGTTTTGCTTTCCTGTATTTTAATCTGAAAACTTTATATTGCATGTCAACTTGCTTAAGAACTAAGATGAGGAAGATCATTATAGGACTTTGAAAATATATGTGTTGCATAAATGTATGACTTTGAGCTATGTGTTGATGCCTTATGGAGCTCAAACAGGCTTGTGAAGCATTGCTTCACAAAAGTTAACGTCAAGCGTTGAATAGGCCTACCAGTTCTGTAGTGAGATTTAATGGTATGTAGTTCTTTGGGTCACTCCTGGATTCTTTAATTTTTCCTTTTTTTATTCTAACACTAAGAGTAATTTCAGCAAGTAGCAGTAATTGGAGCTTAGGAATTTCATAGGATTGGGTTTCTTTACGGTAAGCATGAAGTTTCTGTCACTTTCTACTATAAGAATGTGTACTTTTTCTTCTTTTTATCCCAGCAAGGGGAAATAATTGTTGGTATGAATCATTGTCATCCTCTTTGTAAAAATTTCTGATTGTCTTCAGTGTATTTCTTCCCATACCTGTAATGATGGAATTGTTGCCTTCACTGTTATCTTCTGGATCAAATAGTGTTTCAGTTTTTTAAAAAAGTGTCCATTTAGAATTGTATGAAACACAAGTTGCATACATGAAGTTATCAACTTCTTTATCTCATTCAGAAATTTGAACTTCTTAATTTAATATAGTGTGTAAATATAAGTAACAATTCAATCACCCCAAATTTGGGTATCAGAAATGGCAAGAATTTGATACTAAGATTCCACTGTTTCATGCAGTGAGCTTTATGATAGTCAAAACAGTAAGTCCTCCCAGCTTTCCTGATGTTTTTGACAACCTTTGATACTCCTTATTAGCTGTTGGCACTATTAACATTGCTGATTGTTTTAAATCAGTTTCCATTTTAGTGAACTCAAATGGATTATAATAAGGTTTCCATACTGGGCATGACATCTTCCTTTAGGCTGAATTTGGTTGTGAAATGCCAACCGAAACAGTTGAACTAAATCTTAAGAAAAAAGTGTTTTCTTGTGTTTAGCTTATGTAAATCAGAATAATACAGATTTCTGAGTCTTGTATTATGGAGGAGGTAAATTCAAAATGCTTTAATAGCGATCCCTTTGAATGTGCAACTTTCTCTGCTAATGACTGTGTATGTTACCTGTACATGACATCATTGGGCACATAAAGAGCACAGGGTTGGAACTGTAGGTGGCAGTCAGGCATTGGGAGGAGAGAGCACAAAATGGCCATAACAATGATAAAAAGACTGTAACGGTCAACATTTGCTCCATTCCAGAGCCTAGATTCCATTGCAGATTTTCTCAGATTTAACATCACATTGCAATAGTTAAACATGTCTGTGCTCTCAACTGTCTTTTCATGATGACAAGTAACAAATTACTTTATTTCTCCTTCTCATTGCTATCTGGTGGAAGTCTGTTGTATTCATATGCTTTTCATACAGCTGAAGACTCACAATGGGGCTAACACAGTTCTCTCTAATGGCTTTTTTGATCTTTATCTAATTAAAAAAAAAATTGCTTGGAAAGATTTTTAGCAAAATCAAGATGTGTAAATCCAGGAAAAGGAGCTTGCCGCGTAATTCTTGTACTCTGTAGCAGTTGCATCTGTTCTGAAATCTAGAATAACATTTCTTGAAAATGTCTAGACAGTGAGGGAATGGGGGAGAAGCCACAAGTTTCTGCTTTAGATGTCTGCTATGAGCCATCAAAGCAAGAGGACCCATGTACAAAAGCTTCATTGTTTTTTTTTAATCATATGTAGAATGGTAGGATGTACAGTAGGCTCTGAGGTAAAGGGACTTGATCTTAGCAAGGTGTTATCAAAGAGTAGAATATAGCAAGCTGAGGGTAGTCCAGTGAATTCTTATGGTGTGGTGGTGACAATTTTTTGATATAGGAGATGGAGAACACAAACGGAAAACACTCTCCTTTAGAGCTAATTCTCATTATGGGGATGGCAGTTCAAATGAGCTCAGTCATTAGAATAATAGTATTCCTAATTCTGTGAGAGCAAAGTGAAGGGCAAAATAATGATAATGGTCTTCAAAAGTGGAAAAAGTAGGCGTGCAAGTCTGCATGGGAAACACTATCAAGGCAAAACCAAAAGAAGAGCTTCCTTTTCCAAATTACTAAATTATATTCAAGACTTGAAATATAACTTGAAATTGCGTTCAATTACATTTAAGACTTAAGTGCAAAATAACCCAAAGCAAAGGAGAAATAGAATTATAATGACTGATTTGAATCATGTGCTAGGCGGTGATCTAAAAGTCGAAGAATTAAAGGTAAATAGTCAGGACCTGTAGGAGCATGCTGGGCAAAATCATAGCAATGCATAAAATAAGTAAAAAAAGATGAAGGGTTGCAAAATGATGGTTTTCTGTGTAAATTAGTAAGCACAAGGTCAATAAGATAATGGAACTGCAGCAAGAGAATGTACTTTCCCTGTGTATACTCTCTGTCAGGTGAATGGTAAGGAGTTGACGTTGCAGGGGGATTTCAGAGAATGCATTGAACATATTTTGGTAACTGACAGATATTTGGTTTTGGTTTTGTTGTAGGAAGGTAGACATAGCTGACGCATTAGAATTCTTTTTGACAGTTGCCTGTGATTATTTGATAAGGTTTTAATTGCATGAGGCTATCCTTTTCGATTTTCCCCATTGCATTCTTGCTGATTCACTCTGAGTTCATTGTCTAAAGCTGTTCTAAGGATGAATTAGGGCTGTGTCTTTTGCATACCGCTTCACTGGCGGCAGAAGTTGGGCCATGTAGAGTCCATGCACCAGGAAGAATTTGGGAATAAATCAATAAAAGGGTGTTATGTTCCTGCATGTGCCGCAAAAGCTGAAATTTAACAAAGCATTTAGGCTGACTTCTGTATAGAATCCTGGCTTCTGTTTTCAGTAACGCATTTCGGTTTTCAAGCACAGAAATCAATAAAGAGTTAGGAGCCCCCATGGGATTTAGGAGTCTCAGCATCTATTTGGATGTGTTTCAGCTGTCCCAGTACAGCTTCCATTTAGATTAATGATTAACGCCTATTGATTCCTGTGAGGTAAGGTCTAATTCACTATTCTTATGTGATTGTGAGCAAACCGCATAAAATAAACTTTTTTACTGGCATGAGTAATTTCTGTTTGGTTTCAGGCAGCTGTCTTCTGGGAACAGTAAAGGAAGTGTTACAGAAGTGTAACATGGCCCAAGTTGAGCAGTGAAAAATCATGTGCTCCTGATGGTTTGACTTCAGTCTTTGTTTATCATCTTTCATGCAGAGATTTTTCACTAACGCTTCTGAGACAATTAAAACCAGCACTTACAGACGTTGTAGAAGTGGATTGTTTCTCATAATTTAAATGGTAACTGGAGAGAAGGGTATAGGAAAGGCACACTGAATATTTGTTTCAGTCTTCACTGGCAAATGCTCTTACCGCCCCACCCAAGTCTTGGAAGGCAGATGCAAGGACTGTGAGAATGAAGACCCTGAGCCCCCTGTAGGAGAGGATCTGGTTCAAGACCATCTTGGGAACCTGAATGTATACAGGTCCATGGGACCTGA
The DNA here is from genome assembly GCA_024733675.1 of Psilopsiagon aymara. NCBI lineage: Eukaryota > Metazoa > Chordata > Aves > Psittaciformes > Psittacidae > Psilopsiagon > Psilopsiagon aymara. The sequence continues at coordinate 211 of JANRGW010004471.1, read as the reverse complement.
TGAAATCCATCCACGGGTCCTGAAGGAGCTGCAAATGAAGTTGCTAACCAACTGTCCATCCTATTTGAAAAATCATGGCAGTCAGGTAAAGTTCCCGACGACTGTAAAAAGGGAAATATAACCCCCATTTTCAAGAAGGGGAAAATGGATGACTCAGGGAACTACAGAGCAGTCAGCCTCACCTCTGTGCCTGGCAAAATCTTGGAGCAGA